>JBBHAA010001608.1:2415000-2488544 GCA_037953035.1 Aquarana catesbeiana | reverse complement strand
CCGACCGTGTGTACAGGGCATTACTGTGAAGAAACCTTTCCGTATTTGGAGATGAAATCTCTTTTCCTCTAGACGTAAAGAGTGCCCCCTTGTCCTCTGTGATGATCATAAAGTGAATAACTCAACACCAAGTTCACTATATGGACCCCTTATGTATATGTACATGTTGATCATATCCCCCTTAAAGGGGTTGTAAAGGTAAGTGTTTTATCACCTTAATGCATCCTATGCATTAAAGTGGAGTTCCACTCCTAAAATTATTTTTGCATTATTCAGCTGCATTAAAAACAATTAGTAACATTTGGAAAAAAAAAATTTTACTCACCTTTTCATGACTGTTGCTAGGGGGTCCCTCGTAATCTGCCTCTTCCTCTCCCTGGCGCCTGACGTCATTTCCCTAGTGATCCTGGGAGATGCTTGTCATCATTTCCCAGGAGTCACCGAGGGCTTCGTTGCCATCTCAACGGGGGCGGGCACTTCCAACAACGCCGCCCGTTGTGATGGCAATGTCTGAAGTGTACGGCGCATGCGCGAGAACGGGGGTGCATGCTGGTCACTCAGCTGCACCAGAGCCTGGAAGATAGTGCTTGTGGGCTTCACCTTGCCCACAAGCACTATGGAAACTTCCAGCATAGAGGAATATAAGATATATTCCTCTATGAAATCAGCAATCTAGCGCCGATTCAAAACAAAAAAGTGAGTGCTATAAACAATCTTTAACCACTTGCTTACTGGGCACTTAAACCCCCCTCCTGCCCAGACCAATTTTCAGCTTTCAGCGCTGTTGCACTTTGAATGACAATTGCGCAGTCATACAACACTGTACCCAAATTAAATTTTTATCATTTTTTTCCCACAAATAGAGCTTTCTTTTGGTGGTATTTAATCACAGATGGGATTTTTATTTTTTGCTAAACAAACAAAAAAAGATGGAAAATTTTGAAAAAAAAAAAAAAATCATGTTTCATAGTTTGTTATAAAATTTTGCAAACAGGTAATTTTTCTCCTTCATTGATATGCGCTGATGAGGCGGCACTGGTGGGCACTGATGGGCTGCACTGGTGGGCACGGATAGGCACAGTTAAGGCGGCACTGATAGGCACAGTTAAGGCAGCACTGATGGGGACAGATAAGGCAGCACTGATGGCCACTGATGGGCACTGATGGGTGGCACTGATGGGTGGCACAGATAGGTGGCACTGATGGGCACTGATAGGTACCACTGATGGGGGCACTGATGGGCGGCACTAATGGGGGGCACTGATGGGTGGCACTGATGGGCAGTGATGGGTGGCACTGATGGGCACTTATGGGCACTGGTAGGTGACACTGATGGGCACTGATAGGTGGCACTGATGTGCAGCACTGTTGTTGTGGCACTGATGTGGGCCCTGATGGGTGGCACTGTGGGCGCTCATGGGTGGCACTGTGGGCGTTGATGGGTGACGGTGGGCACTGGTGGGCGGCACTGCTGCCTATTGCTAGGTGTCAATGGCAGGGGGCACAGATGATCGCCGTGATCGGGACTGATGTCCCTCTCACGGCCGCCGGTGATCGGCTTTTTTTTTCCTCCTCGCGGTGTCAGCGTGCGCACCCTGCAGAGGGGGCACAGGCCACTCGTGCATGGGACGACGTCAATAGACGTCGTCCCGGCAATGTAGGTCCGCGCTGTTGCCGTCATTTGACAATAGCGCGGATCTGAAGAGGTTAAAAACAAAACATATTTATCCAAAAAAAAAAAAAATTGTTAACAGTGGGAACTCCGCTTTAAGGTGAAAAAACACCTGTCAGTGACCGGCCCCCAGCCCCCCCCCCCCCCGTTTTACTTACCTGAACCCTCAAACTTGTCCCACGGGGACGCGCCTTCTCTCTGCTAGGGGGTTCTCGGCTGTTGATTGGATAAATTGATAGCAGTGCAGTCATTGGCTCTGGCTGCTTTCAATCAAATCCAATGACATGGCCGCCGGGGGGGCGGGGCCGAGTCCTGCATTCGGCCTCTATGGACGCCGAATGCTGGACTAGGGAGCGTGCCCGCAAGGTAACCCCCCAGGAGAGCGCTTCTCTGAGGGGGTTATCTGATGTGGGGAGGAGCCGAGACAGCCACCGAGGAGCCACCAGAAGACCAGGAACGGGGCCACTGTGTGCAAAACGAGCTGCACAGTGGAGGTAAGTATGACATGTTTGTTATTTAAAAAAAAAAAAAAATTTTACCTTTAGTGTCACTTTAACCACTTCAATAGCAGGCACTTTCGCCCCTTCCTGCCCAGGACAATTTTTAGCTTTCAGCGCTGTTGCAGTTTGAATGACAATTGCGTGGTCATACAACACTGTACCCAAACTTAATTTTTATAATTTTCTTCCCACAAATAGAGCTTTCTTTTGGTGGTATTTGATCACCTCTGCGGTTTTTATTTTTTGCTAAACCAACTAAAAAAGACAGAAATTTTTGAAAAAACAAATGTTTTCCTTCGTTTCGGTTATAAAATGTTGTTTTCTCCTTCACTGACGGGCACAGATGAGGCGGCACTGATGGGCACTGATGAGGCGGCACTGATGGGCACTGATGAGTTGGCACTGATAAGGTGGCACTGATGGGCACTGATGTTGAGGCACTGATATGTAGAATTGATGGGCACTGATATGCAGCACTGATGGGCACCAATAGATGGCACTGATATGCAGCACTGATGGGCACTGACAGGTGGCACAGATGGGCATTGACAAGTGGCTGTGATGGGCACTGACAGGCAGCACTGATTGGCACTGATAGGCGGCACTGATTGGCACTGATAGGCGGCACTGATTGGCACTGATAAGCGGTACTGATTGGCACTGACAGGTGGCACTGGCAGGTGGCACTGATAGGCAGCACTGATATTGATGTACTGATGAGGTTTTGACAGGTGTTACTGTAGGGCACTGATTGGCAATGTGATGGGCACCGACTGGCACTGTGGTGGGCACTAGACCCCCCCCCCCTTCTGACAGGGAGAGCCGCCAATCGGCTCCGATCAGCTCTCCCTGTGAGCGCGAACCGAGGATGGTCACAGCTGAGGAACCGAGGATTGGTCACAGCTGATCACGTGGTAAGAAGCCTCTGACAGGGGCTTCTTATCACGATCGGAGATGCGGCATGTTATCCTGCTGGACGTCATATGACACCCAGTCAAGATAACAGAACCACTTCCCGGCTGTCATTCTGTTATAGGCCAGACGGGAAATGGTTAATCTCTTCTGAAGAGAGAATAAATTCAGTTCCTCTAATCTTTCCTCATAGCTGAGCTCCTCCATGCCTCTTATCAATTTGGTTGCCCTTCTCTGCACTTTCTCCAGTTCCCCAATGTCCTTTTTGAGAACTGGTGCTCAAAATTGAACTGCATATTCCAGATGAGGTCTTACTAATGATTTGTACAGGGGGGAAAATTATATCTCTCTCTGGAGTCCATACCTCTCCTAACACAAGAAAGGACTTTGCGAGCTTTGGAAACTGCATCTTGGCATTGCATGTTATTATTAAGCTTATGATCTACCAAAAACCCCCAGATCCTTCTCCACCATTGATTCCCCAGTTGTACGCCCCCCTAGTATGTATGATACATGCATATTCTTAGCCCCCAAGTGCATAACTTTACATTTATCAACATTAAACCTCATCTGCCACATAGTTGACCAATGAAACAGTGCATTGTGGTTGGCTTGTAAATTGCAGACATCCTGTAAGGATGTTATTCCACTACGTAGTTTGGTGTCATCTGCAAAGACTGAAATGTTACTTTTAATCCCAGACCTGATATCATTTATGTAGCAAGGTCCCAGACCTCCTTCAGTCTAATGAGAACCTCCAGAGCCAAGAGCCACTGACATCCTTCCATACAGAGTGGATTGTAAGGCATAGTGGGTGTAGTATAAAGTAGATTCATGGGTGCCACACACTCCTTGAATACAAAGAGATTTTATTTCTCCTAAACAGAACTTTGGGAGAGAGGGTTAGGGCCAGTACACCCTTAGGCAGTTGGTAATTTGGCAGACTCTGAGACTTCTACAGGTAGACAGCCTTGCAGGGAAAGGCATCCAGCAAGACACCACATCTGCATGTGTAGGAATGTTGTCTCCTATGGCAACAGTCTTTAACAGTTTCTAACACAAGGTGTAACAGTTCCTTCACTTCCACTACAATCACTTCTTGTAATTCTTCAGCCCACTGAGCTCCCAGTCTCTCACTAGACTAGATGATTCACTGACACTGAATCCCTTGAGCTCCTCCAATCTTCACGGTAGCATCTTCCTCAATCGTCACCCCTGCTTATCTGCTGGGTCCCTAGCTTGACACTCCAGATACGTCTCAACCTTCACCCCAATGGCCTGTTCGGTCCCTGGCTTAACACAAAAGGCTGCTCTGCAAGCGTCACCTCCGCCGGCTGGGTCCCTAGCTTGGCACCTGCTGACATTTCCCGATTCTTCTTCGTCCCCAGTTGGTGAGAATACTGCTTCGGTACTTGCTTCAACTACTCACGGTGGTTCCTGGTAATAAGGTGGTTGGTCCTTTAGTGGCGACAGCTTCTCCTCTACCTCCGACCACGACAGGTTCTCCGGCCAGCAGAACCATCACTTCTGGTTGGACTGCAAGCCGCAATTCTAACCCTACGCTGCTCTCTTGCTTCTGGATAGGCCCTCAGACAGCCTAGCAGCCAGATGTGCCCAGGACAGCCGTCCAGGGGGTACAGAACACTGATCACCTGACTCCACCCAAATGTGACAGACTCACCCAGGATAGAGGCTTTTGGAGGGGACTGAATGTGAGCCTCTTGCCTACAGATTATAGGCCCTGGCATTTGGGGTACCCTTGAGGTGTTGCAGCCTAGCAGCCAGATGTGCCTGGGACAGCCGTCCAGGGGGTACAGAACACTGATCACCTGACTCCACCCAAATATATAGGTTCTACCAGCAGGCGCCAAGGGATTCAAGAAAACCCCTGCCCATTGGCTGAAATACCCCATATACTCCTAAACTGTCCTTGCTTTGCCCTTGTCTTATCTAATGCCACCAGGTACCTGGCCACCTAGCGGAAGATGAGAGAAGTGCAGCAATTCTAGACAGAAGATCAATTGAAATCAATTGATCCCTAACAATGAGCCAAGGTAACTACACCTGGCAGGTAAATTTAGGAGCAACCCTGCCTAAACATCAGGGCGCTACATCTATAAAGATATTAAAAAGTAAGGGTCCCAACTCAGTGTTTCAGTGAGCCTGTGGAAAATGTGGTGTGCCTGGCTGTGCAGGGTGTGAAATCCCTATTCACCAGCGGCTCCTACGGGGGATGTGCTCGAGTAGTTAAATTACCATTTTTGCTGGACAGCTTGGTCCGCGTGTAAATGTACAGAAAAAAATAAAATTAGTCTGTCAAAAAAGAAACCTGAATTCATAAACTGAATATTATCACTACATGTATTAACTACACACAATACCCAAATAGAATGTTTTCCATTTTATTAATACTTATAATAACTAATAATTTATAGTTTATTGACAATCAGAATGCAAAATTAATTTCATATTAATAAACATAACAAAACTGAGTATGTATGAATTTGTGAACCTCTGGGACCATTAGCTTCACAGCAAAGCATCTCTGGAAATTATTTGACAATGCTGGTGACTGGTGCTGGTGATCTGATGGGAACAAATAATGAATAAAAGTTAACTGTATGAATGTCCGTAAACAGCTCATTGACTACATTCAGCTTCCAATATTCAACATGTTGCGCTGCCATCATCCCCATTCTGTGTTTTTCATGGGTGTTAAGAAATACGTGGAAATTTTGCAACTAGTTGGACCATTTCCAACCGATCCTTCACCATAGCTGCCAGTCATCCCATTTTGAAGAGGGTGGCACACAAGCTGTCACAGTTCTGCCATTTTCTCCTATTGCAGGAAAGATCCTGCCAGTTTTTGCAAAAATGTTGCCAACTTTGCCTCACTCTTGTCCCCCTCCAGTAAAAAAAACTTTTATGGTCGGTAAAGCCAAGTTTATATTTTAAGAATAATGATTCCTCGTTAAGGCCGGGTTTAGACCTTTGCAGTGCATTACCATATGCTCATTAACATGTGTTATGCCACGTGTTAAGATGCATTATAGTAAGACAGCCCATTAGTTTTTAAATGGACTGCCAATGCATCACAATACACCTAAATAATTTTTTTTTCCAGCACACCATGTGAACAATCTGAGCTCTGTGATGAGATAAAAAGCAGGTCTGTTGTGGTGGATTAAGGTTGTGTGCTGGAGTGTCATTTAAAATAAAGGGCACTTCAACGCCCCATGATTAATGCATTATCATGTTGTGCACTTTTAGTATTAATTGCTTCCAATTTTAGTACTGTGATTAAGCATCCACAAAATATACAAAGCATACAAAGCTCAAGAATTTTGAATCATTGTTGGGTAGGGGCACAGAAGTGCCCAGTGTAGTTTCCCAAACTGGCCATAAGGTGTTGCCAAAGCTAGGGTTGGGAACCCTGTAGTGTCAAGCAGTAGTTCTCAACCACTGGGCTGTGGCCTCCCTACTGCTGACCTGCCAGCCAACTGCAGATTCCCTAACCTACCACAGTGCCTTCCAACTCCCATAGTGTTCCCAACCTCTCATAATTGCCCGCAGTGTCCCTTAACCCCCCACAGTGCCCCCCCCAGCCTGTTGCAAAGCCTTCAGCCCCCTTCATGGCCCCAGTCTTCAAAAGTGTCTCTCAACCTCCTACAGTGCCTCCTAGACCCTGTAGTGCCCTCCAGTCTCCACCTTGCTCCTGCAAGGCCTTCAGCCCCTCCATAAACCTTATTCCCTACAGCATCTCCAAGTCTCCTGCAGAGTCACCTAACCCCCTAATCATCCCCCATATGACCCCCCCCCCTTTCACAGCCACAGCCTTCCACCATTTCAATACATATTTTGCATTCCCATACGTGTATAAACCTTTTTTCCAAGTACCTGGAAAAGGAGGTACACACCCTCTTTAACCTCTGGTGCTTGCCCGGTTAGTTGAGGACAGCCACAGATGCCACCGTTGTTCAATCGCTGCTGTGGGTCTTTGTTCTCCATCCAGATACACACTGTGGTTTCCCTCTACATCCAAACAGCACTTCTCCTACCTTTGATGTAAGTGTCAATATTTTTCATAAAAATGTTACAAGGTTTTTACTAATTCCTGCGCTTTTGGCTACCTTGTGTTCTCTATATGTTGCAGAGGATCCTTCCCTGATCTGATGTGCCTAGCTGCAGAATTCTCTCATTCATCCATTCCGGATCTGATGAGCCCAGCTGCGGAAATCTCCCATCCATTCCCGATCTTTACTCTACATTGGCTGCCACCCAGGTTGACAGTTTTTCTGACTCATCACCCTGAGCTACCACTCCAACAGCTTCAGAGCTCCATCTCCAGGAACAAGTACTTTTGACTTTTTTTGTATTTCCTTTCTCTCATTAAGAGCTCCCTTGTTTCCTGGGCCACTGTGACAGACCCAACCAGGACAAGAGCTTTTGGAGGGGAGCCTCTTGCTTACTGACTATGGGCCCTGGCATCTAAGGGACCTATGAGCATTTAGGAAGATGTCCTGGTAAATAATGCAAGAGGACATTATTACATTTAACAGTCAAGGAAGCATGATGGTCTCTGCCAACTTGAAACTCAGCGACAAGTTGTATGTGAAAAGAAAGCTGGTTAATTGAGATATGGACAACCCTGGGTCTTCTTTCTGGAGAACTGGTGCTGAACTATCTGGATGGCCACTGACTTAAGTCACCTAGTCTTGTCTTTGGGACTAGTTGTTAATTAGCTTACTGTTTAATTAGATTACTGTTTATGTTTATGCTGGCTGTTCCTTAGATGTGCTAATGATATTACTGTTTACAGTTTGTAGCGTTTAGGATAAGGTGATCAAGCTCTTACCTGATTTTGTGCGCTATATATTCTGTGTGAATTTACAATAAAGGGAATGCCAGTTTGCACCAAAGCCTTGTGTCGTCCAGTTCTTATAATAATATTCAGCTATAATAGCTGTATACTGATGGAAGCACCTAAGAGGGGTGCCCAGTGGTTCGTCACAGCCACCAATTTCATTTTGAAAAGGTTGTTGGGGCTCCAACTGTGAGCGCAGAGAGACTTTAATTGTTTTACCGTCTTTGTGGATCTAGCTTCTAGGAGCTTCCCCTTATGGTGAAAGCTAGCAAGAAGATGTGCAGGAATTACAGGACTACTCACATCCCCTGGGGATGTGATGTAAGTCTCCTCAACTTGGCTCTCTGCTCTTCTGTTATGTTTGCATTTGTAAGAAGGTGCAATTTCTGTTGGGATGACTGAAAGTGTATAAATATGTATATCAAGTGTGTTCCAGTAAAGTGTTAAAAAGTTGTCATTGTATAGACTCTTCCTTCTCCTAAAATCATAATGGGAACATCTTCTGGATATGAAACTAAATGTTCTACTGCTGACCTCCATTGCTGTAAGACCTGAGAAAGTTATGTACTGGGAGGTGCTAATCAGGCCAGGTCTGGTGCCTTCATGGGGAGCTTCTGTCTGGTGCTCATGGGAGGAGCCCATGCTCTTAGCACTTCAATGAGTGCAGGGGGTCAACCTATGCTAGATGGGAATTAGATAAAGACTGTAGGTGTTCCCCACCCAGAGACTGTGCACGTAGAGGACATGTATACTATTTATGCAGGTGCAGTCTATTTTTTCCAGTGTAGGTGGCGCTTGACTGCAGCGGCATTGCAGCTGGAGAGAAAGTCAAGAGGAATATGGTTCCTCTATGGTTTCCTGTGCCGCTGGGAAAGCTATCAGTTGGATGCTGCTGCCCCATGTGACTCTGGCAGGCATCTTGGGTCGGGCAGAGCTCCCAGGCTTGGCACCCATGTTGCTTGTGGGTAGTGTAGGGACAGGCCATCCGTCTGAGAGGGACAGTGATTAGCGGCAGGGAGAGGTTCCAGACGAGTAGGGTCAGGATAGGGACACACCTTCCTTCTGGAGATCTCCCCATTTGGGCACCGACTGGCCAGGCTGCAATCCACTCCTCAAGGCAGACGCTGTGGCCATGCCTGAGATCTGCTCTGCTACACATCACCAATGCCTTCTGTGAGTGTTCCCGGTCGGGTGCCTTACCACTGGGCTTGTATTGAATTATTGAATTATTGAACTTATTGACTTTAATGCAAGTTCTGTTTCTGCAACTGGCCTCTGAGTGTTTACTGCTGCCACACCATGCTGCACCTCCCCACATGTACCCAGCAACAGCACTCTGAAGACATCCTACCCTGAGAATGTTCAGAACCTGCCTACAATGCCATAGATCCCTAAAGTCTATGGGAATCCTTAGAACTAAGATTTAATGCACGGTACAATCGTGTGGGAGAAGCACGATTGATTTGTGTTTGATTTTTATTCTATTGATTTTGGTCTTTAGTTTCTGTATACTGAAGATCTTTTAATAAGAAAAGTAACAAACAAGATACAATATCTCTCTTTGCAGTCTGAAAGAAGGCCGTCTTTGTAGCCAACTGACCAGAATAACCAACTGTCACTTTTCCAGCACAGACCTGAAACTGGAAGGAAGAACAGATTCTGCCAATATAATTTCTTCTTTCAGAAAGTTTGATAAAAGTAGGCCACTATGCTAATGAAAGTGTACACAGTGGAAGCAGCAATTTTCTGGATCCAAACTCCTTTATAGAAAGTTCTGCCAAACGACTCATTAGGAAACCAATGACATGGCAAGACGCATATGGCCACCCACACTGCATGTCAATATCAATATACTTGAATCTTAAAGTGGAACAAGGGGCTTATAGGATGCAGTATTTCAACAGCATTACAGCATGACTATGCCCCCCTCCCCACCAATAAAATAAAATAAATTGTACTGCTGCACTTAATTTTCATCTGCATTTTTTCTTACTCATCCACCCATCCCTTCCCCACTTCCTCTTTTACTGCAAAGTCCCACCTAATGCAGCTTCCAGTGGTGTGGTGGCAACGGTGCTTCTCTGCTCCTGAATACAGAGCAGCATTACCACTCTAATGTAGAAGGATGGGACGATGTTGCAGGGGGCGTGGCTATCAGCATTGTCACTCCTGATTGAACTATCTGTTACTAGTGCAGCTTGTGACTTGACTTCACTCATACCTGAACTTGGTGTATTCACAGTGCGTTACCAGCTGTAGCCTTGCTCATCTGATACCAGCGCTCCCAAGTTCCAGTCTTCAGTGTCTGCACCCTGCCACTTGTGCCCTTACTTTGACCTTGCAGACCCTATCTCAACTTCTTGGGTTACTTGGAAGGGAATTGTGCAAGAGGCCATCCTCATCATCTCAGGCTCCTCGTACAGGTCCATGTGTCAGGGATCTACCAGCGCCAGACCTGGGCGCTTGCATGCGCCTATGCACCGGCGCGCCCCTGTGCAAACACGGCATCAAACTGCTACTGTTTCTGTGCATCAGCGCGGCGCATGTACGCGTGTTCGCGTTAGCGCCGTTTTGGCGCCAAAGAACGCATAAAAGTTCCCCTGTTCCATGGGTGCATTGCTGCTTCGTCTCAGCTCTGTGATTCCTGTTTGAACCTGCATCTGATTGTCTGCTACCTGATTTGACCTGGCTTGTCTGACCATCCGTCCTGCTCCAACCCGACCCGGCCTGCCTAACTACTCTGCTGCTTCTACCTGATACCGTTGCCAACCTCTGCTTGTCCACCGACTCTGCCTCTGCCTGCCGTGATTACCTGTCTTATCTACCTGCCGACCCGGACTGTCTGACCCTGCTTGTGCCCGCTGCTTGCTCTTGCTGTTGCACCTCCAGCTCCAGCTCCTGTGATCTCTCACCTCCAGTGTGTCAGCCTGCTGCTTCCAGTCACCACCTCACCTGCAGTCCAGCCATCCCTGGAAGGATCTCTACCTCAGCATCAGAGAATATACTCCAATAGGCACTCCTACCCCACTGCGCTCAGGAGACCACTGTCCCCACTCCAGTGGCTCCTGAACCAGCGTTGTATGAGAGGTCTTCTCCTACAAGTCAGGCTCTACTACCAGGTACCTAACACCATGACCTGGGCCTAGGGCCCTGAACCAAGAACAATGAGCAACACAGAAATTACATCACCAATTCTCACTCTAAATCTGGTGAGACTAGCAGTCAAAGGCAGCAGTGCCTTAGATGATTTCACACTACAGATAGCTATGAGGCTCGATGCACAGGAGTGTCTAGACAGAGGAGGTATACTGCTATTTTTCAGCAGGAATTCAAGACAAAAGATACACGACCAATGTAGAACAGATGTCCCCAACCTTACTCACTAGCTGAAAGGCCATACTCAGATCTCCCCTCAACCACTTCATATTGCCTATCCCAATAACGGAGACCCCACAGCAAATGGAGTGAAAATGGCCATAGCAGCCTTTTATTAACAATTTTAAACTTAAAATAACATAAAAGGAGAAAAAACATTCTTTAAATCAGAAACAGATTGGTTGCTAAGCCTGTTGGTCTTTGAGGCACCCCAAAACTGCGTTTCAATATACACTGCAGGACCTTTATCATAATAGGCCTCCAGCCGCAACAAACCGGCTCGGAGACAACACACTACCCTCAGTGCAACCATTTCCAGATTCCACTGCCATTAACGTGGTTGTAAACTCTCCCCGACAACTTTATCCCATGTAAATCAGCATAAAAAACCCTAATGAACACTGCTTGTAGATATCTCCTTACTTGCTTAGTATTGTTGTAATCCTTTCTGTTCTTTAGAATGACTTCACTGAGCATGCCCAGATCTCCCCTGATTTACGGCACACTCTGTGTACTTATCTGTCTATTATCAGATCTTCCTACAGCTCAACTCTGAAATCCCACAAGACTGCATAATCACTCAGAGCTTCCTACTACACCCCATGTGACCATGTGACATCGCATGCAGTGTAAACCTGGCTATCGAACAGCATTACTGCAGCCTTATCAGCTGAAGCTGATAAGACTGACAAAGGCAAACACTAGATAATCGGCACAAGCAAATACTATGAAATCAAACAAGTCAGCTATGAGCAGTAAAGCAGGGTTGCCATAGAAATGTTGGATTGAGAAGGAGCCGGATTGGTTAACAGTACAGGAAGTGCTCAATGTAATGTGAAAACTCAGAAAACAATACTTAAGATGGCGCTGCCTAACCCCTGGAAACAAGTTTTTTAAAGTTTCTTTAAACAGTAAGTAATATGCGATTTGGGCTGGATTACAGTGGCTATAGTTTGATAATTACTTATTATAATGGACTAAATTAAAAGCAGCATCAGAGTGGGAGAGTTTACTTCCTCTTTAACCACCTGACATTCGCGCTATGGCCGAATGACGGCCACAGCGCGGACCTGAATTCCCGGGAGGCCGTCATATGTGCACACTCCCTGCGCGCGCCCTACAGGGCGAGCTGTGATCACCGAGTCACTGAGACTCGGCTGATCACCGATCCGAGTAAGAGGCCGGTCCCGGCCCCTTACCATGTGATCAGCTGTCAGCCAATGACAGCTGATCACATGATGTAAACAAAAGATCGGTAATCGTTTTTTTTTTTTTACTCACGCTGACAGCGTGAGTAGAAAAAAAAGCCGATCACCGGCTGGAATGGAAGAGGCACATCTGCCTCATCAGTGCCACCTACTAGTGCCAATTAAAAGAGCCCACAGTGCCACCTAACAGTGCCCACAGTGCCACCTATCAATGCCAACAAGTGCCACCTATCAATGCCCACAAGTGCCACCTATCAATGCCCACCTGTAGTGCCAATCAGTGCCACCTGGCAGTGCTGCCCATCACTGCCTCCCATCAGTGCCCATCACTGCCATGCATCAGTGCCCATCACTGCCGCCTATCAGTGCCCATCACTGCCGCCTCATCAGCGTACATCAATGAAGGAGAAAAATTACCCGTTTTAAATTTTTTATAACAAAATATAAAAAATTTTTTTTTAAATTCAGTTTTTTACAATTTTTTAACAAAAAGTAAAAACTGCAGAGGTGATCAAATACCACCAAAAGAAAGCTCTATTTGTGGTGAAAAAATGATAAAAATTTCATTTGGGTACAGTGTTGTATGACCGCGCAATTGTCATTTAAAGTGCATCAGCACTGAAAGCTGAAAATTGGTCTGGATAGGAGGGGGGTTTAAGTGCCCTGTAAGCAAGTGGTTAACTGAAACGCACAGGAGGGACACATACCACCGATGGGTCCTGAACCATTCACTTATCCTAAATCTTTTTCCCCCGCCAGCAAAGACCAACAAAAACGCCTAGCTGCCATAACATCCAGTAAAACACACAGCATAGAAATAAAAAATAGACAAGAACAGGGAGGGTGGGTGGGAAGCTGATCCCCACTGGACGCCACGGTTGACATCACCCCTCCTAAAGCTGTCCAAACCCCGCCCAGCCACCACTACCTCCAAACAGATAGGCTCCACTATTCTACTGCAAAAACACTCTACCTATTAATTGCAAGATGGACTTTATAGGCACATGCATAAAGTAAAAATTAATTGAAATTTCAATTGGATAAAGTTAAAATCGTGGTTTACAGACAAATAAAAGGAAACATTATAATATAGTATGACCGCTTTGACCGAACTCCCTGTGACCTCATATTGTGACTCAACCACTCCACGCACCTTACTCCTTTTGGATGCTGCTACTGGTTATTTCTAATTGCACCGATTTAGATTAGAATATACATTTTGGAAGTGCTATTTGAGTCCTTGGGGTCATACTATATTATAATGTTGTTTTCTTTTATTTGTCTGTAAACCACGATTTTAACTTTATCCAATTAAAATTTAAATTATTTTTTACTTTATGCATGTGCCTATAAAGTCCATCTTGCAATTTCCAATCTTCTTTCAATAATATTGGGACGTTGGCATATTGCTAGTTGTGTATCCACAGTGTCACCCTGTGAGGATACACGTTAAACTCCAAATTCTTTGACACTCTACCTATTAACCCTTCCCTAACCCTTCTCCCCTCTTCACCTGGTCATGTCTGCCCTGCGCTATTTTTTTATTTTATTTTTTCTTTCGCTCCAGGCCTTGTTTTTTTCAGAATACTGCTTCATTTCTAGATATTCCCAAAAAATATGAAAAATCTTACTTTTTTTGGTTCAGGTTGACTTTAAAGGGTTAGTTCATCTTTACAGAAAAAATTTTTATAATAATGAACACAGTACACCCTCCCTACAGCCATCTCCAAAGCCAGCGCAGCAGTCTGGGGTTTTACAAATCCCTACAGCTTTTTTTCAAGATGGACCAGAGCGATTCACAGTGACGACGCTGACCAATCAGAATCGATATAGTCCATCCTGGAAGTTGCTGCATGGAGAAGAGAGAGAAGAGTGAGGATTTCAAGTTTCCTGGATTGCTCGATTAACTGCCGGGATGCTGACAGCTCTGCAGCCCTGAAGGTAAGAACAGTAGGGACTGGCGTGTCTGGTGTTAGTTCACCTTAATGGCTGAAAAGCAGAGCTGCATAATTCTCAGGACTGGATGTACAGAAATACTCACACACCCTATTGGCAGACAAAACATATATTGTATATTTCATTTGTGCTCTTTGCCTGGAGTTCAGCTTTATTTTATACATCTTTATAACAGACACTCTAAAAAGGGATACTAGATGTCCCCACTTAAAGCATTTAATCACCGTTTTTTTGTCAGCAATGTAAATCTGTCATGCCAGCTAGCAATAGTTGAACTCTCATGCAAGACTAATAACGAAGGACACATGTTTACAGAAAACCTAAATACTGCCTCCTATTATCTGCCTTTCATGTGGTGTTGGGACTTTTATATAGAGATGTGTGGATGCTTTTAATGATGTAATTCTACTGTAATGGCTTTAGTCCACAGAAAGTAGGACATGTGCAGAGCAGACGAACCATATTATCAAAAGCAGAAAATGATATAAAACCCACCAGAACATGCGATTAGGGACGTAAACCTTGTTTTATTATTTGTAAGATCTAAACAAACTCCCAAAAAGTTAAACTAAGGCAGATAAAATGGATAATCTTGACAAGGCTAAAGCTGCCCGCAAATCTTGGATGGCAATCAGATGTGCATCCGTGACTGAGCTTCACTCCGGGAATGTTCTGTTTAATAGAACATTCCCATCAATACAAACATGCCCCTTTTCGCATGGTTTTTCTACCTTGCTTGATTAACTGTTCCCATGGACAGCAGAGAAGGATATAGGAAGAGATAGGATACCAAGTCAGCTGCTGATGAGATTCATGCAGATCCTTACAAATTTGAAAATGCCATTCAAGTTCCAGTTAATATTTAGTCCTATACATTGTCTTTTTTGGATCCCAGAATGCATCGAATACCCTCTTGGTTGTCTGACCTTTACTGGTATAACACCTAATCTAGACCCCCGGGCAATGGCCTCCCTTCTTCCATGACTCCAGCGAGCTGAAGATCCCTTAACCTCCCACCATGCCTCCCATCTCCCATTGTGCCCTCCAACCTCCCACAGTGAAGCACAGTGCCCCCAGGATCCCTGAGAGACCTCAGCCTCCACAATGTCCCTCAACCACTCACAGTGCAACCCAGCCTCCCACAGTGACCCCAGCCTGCTTCAGACCCTCCAGAATGCTCCCAATATTTAACAGTGTCCCACAGTGCCCACCAGAAACTACATCTCCTACAGGGCCACAAAGTCTGCTGCAGTGTCCCCTAACCAACTCCACAACCCCCATCCCCCCACAGTAACACCCAGCCCCATCTAGAGCCTTCCAGCATTTCAAAACATGTTTTTCAGTCCCATACTTTCATTGTGTGAGCATAAACTTTATTTTTTACTGTTGGGACATGGAAGGTTTTGGAAGAATTTATCAGGCCCTGGTCTCAAAAAAGATTGAGAATCGCTAATCTAGACAAGGGGTCTCCAAATTGTCTAAGAAAAGGGCCGGTTTACTGACTTCAGACTTTAGAAGGCCGGATTGTGGCCAGTGGTAGTAGAAAATGCCTCAGACTTGGTGGTTAGCGGGGGTAAAATAATTACCTAACGCCTGTGGACAACAGGAGGTATTGGTACTAATCAGTGGGAAGAATAATCTCGATAGTTAGTGTCAGTGGGAGGAATTGTGCCCCATCATTGGTATCAGCAGGAGGAATAGTGCCCCATCTATGGCGTCAGTGGAAGGAATAGTGTCCCATCTATGGCATCCATGGAAGGAATAGTGTCCCACCTATAGTGTAGGTGGAAGGAATAGTGTTCCATCTATGGTGTCAGTGGAAGGAATAGTGTCCCATCTATGGCATCCATGGAAGGAATAGTGTCCCACCTATAGCATAGGTGGAAGGAATAGTGTCCCACCTACGGCATCGGTGGAAGCAATAGTGTCCCATCTATGGCCTCGGTGCAAGGAATAGTGTCCCATCTATGGCCTCGGTGCAAGGAATAGTGTCCCATCTATGGCCTTGGTGCAAGGAATAGTGTCCCATCTATGGCCTTGGTGCAAGAAATAGTGTCCCATCTATGGCATCGGTGGAAGGAATAGTGTCCCATCTATGGTGTCGGTGGAAGGAATAGTATCCCATCCATGGCGTTGTGAAAGGAATAATACCCCATCTATGGTGTTACTGGAAGGAATAGTGCTCCATTTATGGTGTCAGCGGAAGGAATAGTGCCCCATCTATGGTGTCAGTGAAATTAATAGTGCTCCATCTTTGGTGTCAGTGGCAAGAATAGTGCCTCATTGCTGGTGTCAGTTGGAGGAATAGCGCCTTTAAGGGCTGGATAAAGGCAAGCAAAGGGCCACAGTTTGGAGACCACTAATCTATATTGAGCAGTGGTGTTGTGCTTCAATTCTCATTCATAATCTAGGCAGAATGGGGACCTACACAAAGTACCAGCTTTGGCCCCTCTATCCCTTCAATTGATCTTGAAAAGGATTGCAAAAGCACAAAGAAGCCGCCATTTAGACTCCAACTGCCCATTAGTACATCCTCCTATGTTGAGTAGCAAACAGGCTTACAGCTTTCACCAATTGGCTACCTGGTTTACTGCAGGAGCATGATGGTTGTAGCTGGGCCCCATGGAAATGTACTGTGCCCCTGGCTCCTACCTAGGTTGCCTTGTTGGTGATCCAGTTCTGACAGACAGAGAGAGGCCAGCTGGACCAGGACCGCTTTAAAGACATCAAATGATGATCTACCAACTCAGCATTCTCAACCTGTCTATGCAACACCAGCAGACAAAGCCAGCCTTGGCTTATTTAGGTGAGTAGCAACTGGGTTGGGAATCTTCTTCAATTGATATTCTTTCTCACAACATTCCAATGTTTCTGCAACACACGTCCCCCAGCTCTCCCCATAAACACAGTTGCCTAATAAGACAATTTGTATTTCAAGAATGACTGGATTTCTAAGTTGCCTAAAGTTTGTTGGATCATGCTGCATGTCCAACTGTCTATGGTGGCCTAAAAACAACATTGTCACTTGGATAAAGAACGCCCCGCCATAAGAAACCTATAAAAAGAGAAGCTAAATGATTACCTCTACCATGGGAGGCGACTGAAAACTTTTGCAGAGCACAGCCACTATCGCACACTTTAAAGTGGGTTGGATAGTATGCCTTACTGGGCTGTGGTTCCTGTACTTCTCTATGCAATGCAAGCTAATCATGGCTGGTGGGAGACTCCAGAGAGGTGTTATGCAAATATCCATATGCCTTCATGGGTGGATTTGAATCTTGGAGGAGTGGGCGTTCCTAGGCAGACTGCGTACGCATGCAGACTGCCCTAGGTAATGCCCACATATGATGTTGAGTCTTGATGATTAAACAAGCTGAAATCCAATAAATTAAAGGATGGACATTCATTTAGCCAGAAAATGAGGCGGGCTCTGTCTGATTTACTGCAGCTTCTAATGCACATTGTGAGAAGCTCGCAGTGTGCAGTGAAATCAGAGTAAACAATTTAATTACATGAGACGAGCCTTTACAACTGTGCAAGACAGAAGGGAAGGCCAGAGGTGAACCAAATGCAGTTAGAAGACTAAACAGGTGAAAGCTGATTAGTTAACCGAACTGTACATTTTCTTGCAAACCAGCTCCCAATTTTGCCTTTTCCTTGTGGGGAGTAAAATTTAGAGTTTTCACTTGGGTCATTATATCAAATTGCATTGGAGTTAAGTACAGGATAATTTGGCCAAAATGTTCCTAAAGATGAAATTGTTAATTTTATGGCAAATTCTATTTCACTGTGAAATAACACATCTTGCCTTCATGGAATATAGTCTGCATTTGAATGCAATGCACATGGCCGCAATATCAGCCAAATGAAGGCTTAATTTCCCTCATTCAGGGTGAAAAAAATTAACAAAGGGACTGCATCAAATATTCATTATATACAATATTTTTTATTATAATAGCACACCAGCACCATTATTTCAAAGGGTTAAAGAATAATTTTTTGCTTGTAGGGAAGGCCCCAATAGCTTCATTTTCCGATGGCTGTAGATGGTTTTTCAAGCCAATATCTCTTCTTTCACCTTGGACGTGTTGGCAAATGACCTCAGCCAGAGACAGGCCGCTGACCACTGCTCCTTCAATGGATGGACTTACCAGCCAGTCTCCACATATTCCCACATTGTTACTCGCCTGGAAGACACAGTCCTCACCCTGTAACACATTAAGGGGGTTAGCCGCACCCCACAGCTGCACTTTGGTAAAGCAGGGAGTCAACATTTTTCGATCAACGCCAGTCACTTTTGCAAATCCGTTCAAAAGCAAATGAGTGACCTCTTTTTCTTTGGAAGGTGGTATAAACTCTTGAGGAACTTTATGGTTGGCCCCAAAAGCCTTCGTACTAATGACAGTCCAACATTCCATCTCATTTTCTGTGTACTTAGATGTGTTATTTCCAATCCATGATACGTCTGGATGTTCCACAAATGCCCCATCATAGCTCAACGCAACCTTTTTTGTTAAAGCAAATAACAAAACCCAGAGGGAGCAAAGCTGCATGACGTGAGTCTGCGGTGATAGAACAGGTCCAAACTTAACCTTGAGAAGGTTGTGGATTTGTGGCGCCCCTGAGTTCTCCATAAGCTTTGCAGCACACTTTCCGTTATGGGCCACCACCAGATAGTCAAACCATCTGTCATCTACTTGCCACTTTTTATTAAGTGGATCCCAGTGAACACTGCTGACCCACTTGTGTCCTTCAACCCGAACAAGACTTGACAGACATTCAGGAACTGCCTGCATTCCCCTCGTTCCAATAAACGCCTGCATATTCTTGATTTCTTCTGGCTGTTTCCCCATCTTGAGATGGACAATTTTGCTAGGCCATAATTTTACTGCCTTCTTGTTGTGCAAAAAGGACACAATTTTGGCAAATCTCTGGTCACTCACAGTGAAGAACTGGACAGCATGGTCAAATATGTGGAGTTTTCCATTAATGTTGATGTACCGGCTGCTACATCTGCCTCCAGGGCCATGTTTTCCAGTGTCAAAAACCACTGAGTTAGTGATTCCCAACTGTGATAATCTAGCCGCACAGACCAAGCCTGAAATCCCACCACCAACAATGGCCACCGATATCTCTTTTCCACTCATTTGATCACAAAGGACACCTGTAAAAAAAAAAAAAAAAAAAAAAAAAACAGGCAATAATCTAGGTTTGTCATACATGTATTTTATTGGGTTTTATGTGATAGACCAAACCATACAAAGTGGCTCATAATTGTGAAGTGGAAGAAAAATGATAAATGATTTTCAAACATTTTTACAAATAAATATCTGAAAAGTGTGGCGTGCATTTGTATTCAGCCCCCTTTACTCTGATACCCCTAACTAAAATCTAATGGAACAAATTGCCTTCAGAAGTCATCTAATTAGTAAACAATGTCTACCTGTGTATAATTCAATCTTAGTATAAATACAGCTGTTCTGTGAAGCCCTCAAAGGTTTGTTAGAGAACCTTAGTGAACAAACAGCATCATTAAGTCCAAGGAACACACCAGACAGGTCAGGGATAAAGTTGTGGAGAAGTTTAAAGCAGGGTTAGCTTATAAAAATATATCCCAAGCTTTGAACACCTCAGGGAGCACTGTTCAATCCATAATCCGAAAATGGAAAGAGTATAGCACAACTGCAAACCTACCAAGACATGGCCGTCCACCTAAACTGACCGGCCGGGCAAGGAGAGCATTAATCAGAGAAGCAACCAAGAGGTCCATGGTAACTCTGGAGAAGCTACAGAGATCCACGGCTCAGGTGGGAGAATCTGTCCACAGGACAACTATTAGTTGTGCACTCCACAAATCTGGCCTTTATGGAAGAGTGGCAAGAAGAAAGCCATTGTTAAAAGAAAGCTATAAGAAGCCCCCTTTGCAGTTTGCGAGAAGCCACGTGGGGGACACAGCAAACATGTGGAAGAAGGTGCTCTGGTCAGATGAGACCAAAATGTAACTTTTTGGCCTAAAAGCAAAACATGGTGGAAAACTAACACTGCACCCTGAACACACCTTCCCCACTGTGAAACATGGTGGTGGGAGCATCATGTTGTGGGGATGCTTTTCTTCAGCAGGGACAGGGAAGCTGGTCAGAGTTGATGGGAAGACGGATGGAGTCAAATACAGGGAAATTTTAGAAGAAAACATGTTAGAGTCTGCAAAAGACTTGAGACTGGGGCAGAGGTTCACCTTCCAGCAGCACAACGACCCTAAACATACAGCCAGAGCTACAATGGAATGGTTTAGATCAAAGCATATTCATGGGTTAGAATGGCACAGTCAAAGTCCAGACTTAAATCCAATTGAGAATCTGTGGCGAGACATGAAAATTGCTGTTCATGAATGCTCGCCATCCAATCTGACAGAGCTTTAACTATTTTGCAGAGAAGAATGGGCAAAAATTTCACTCTCTCGATGCGCAAAGCCAGTAGAGACATTCCCAAAAAGATTTGCAGCTGTAATTGCAGTGATTCTACAAAGTATTGACTCCGGGGGGCTGAATACAAATGCACGCCACACTTTTCACATATTTATTTGTAAAAAAAGTTTGAAAACCATTTATCATTTTCCTTTCTCTTCACAATTATGTGCGACTTTGTGTTGGTCTATAACGTAAAATTCAAATAAAATACATTTATGTTTCTGGTTGTAACATGACAAAATGTGGAAAATTTCAAGGTGTGTGAATACTTTTTCAAGGCACTGTAATTCCAGGAATTTACAGAAATGTAGCTTTAAATTTCCTACACAAAGTATAATTAATTGTGGATAATTGTTTTTCTTGTTATAAGGCCTAAACCCAGACATGTTATCGATGAGCCATTGCATAGAAATCTTTCAACAGGAGTTTTCATCAGCAGCCTGTGCCGAAACAAAGGAAACAAGATGGGATATTAAAGGGGTTGTAAAGGTATAAATTTTTTCACCTTAATGCATTCTATGCATTAAGGTGAAAAAACTTTTGACAATAACGCCGTCCCCAGCCCCCTCGTTTTACTTACCTGACACCTCGAAACTCAGCCGCTCGCTCCCGACCTCCATTTCGCCGCTCAGCCTGGTCGCTGATTTGCTATAGTGGATGGGTTGAAAGCAGCGCAGCCATTGGTTCGCGCTGCTGTCAATCACATCCAATGACGCGGCGCGCCGGGGGGCGGGGCCGAGTGATACAGCGAGCGGCTATAGCCGCCGGCTGTATCACGGGAGCGCGCCCGCAATAACTAACCACCATGCGAGGGAGCTCGCATTAAGGTGGTTAGTTCTTGTGGGGAGGAGCTGAAACAGCCGCCGAGGGACCCCAGAAGAGGATGTTCGGGGCCAGTCTGTGCAGAATGAGCTGCACAGTGAAGGTAAGTATAACATGTTTGTTATTTAAAAAAAAAAAAAAAAAAATTACCTTTACAACCCCTTTAAATTCGACCTAAAGTCGGAAACTGATTTTGGGTTTACCTGCCCCCTCTGGTCTATATTCAGTAAAAGTAGATAAAGAGAATCCAAAAACCTTCCTGTGGCAACACGTCCACTAATTCCCAGAGGCGTCCAGCCTAAAGCAGTGGCCAAGACTCTTTGGCTGTTTAATAGAGGTGCTGTAGATAATAAATACCTCTGCCTCTCACATAAACTTAGGATGGGTGCAGTAGAAAATCATTGGACCTCTTGGCCCCAGAAAGAGATTAGTATAGGTCACGGTAAGTATTTGGGTGCTTTTTTTTTTTTTTTTTTTTTTAGCTTTTACTTAATATAAACTAGTCAGATTTTGGTTTTGTGTCCACTTTAATGCTATAATCAATATACAAACAAGTGGCCACTGTCCCCACCCATAACTGGTCTTTGCAGCAAGGAACACAGAAAGGGCGACTTATGTCAAACAAAATTTCCAAGCTCAACTTACCAACCAGCCCGCGACCAACCAAACTGACCTGTCTAACAATATGCATTAAAAAAAGGGGTTGCCTTGACGGGGCCTGTAGCTTACGCGCATGTATTTACACATGTGTGCAGACTAAACCCTTTGTTTTTAACGAATACTGTTAAGACAAGTCAATTTGGTTGGTCGCAGGCTGGTTGGTAAGTTGAGCTTGGAAATTTCTTTGGTTTTGTTTGACACTTTAATATGCAAGAACTATTGAAATAACATTCAGGTCTTAGGGAACACCTACTAATAGATACTGTACATTTACAGCTCACAAGGCATTAGCGAGAACATTAGGTTGTAGATCTATGAATAGAATAGAAGAAAGGATTTGGCATCCTTAATGTTTTCGGAAGTTAGGGATGCTCTATCCCAAAATATATTTGTAGTAATAAATAATAGCCAGAAAAGAAAACCAGGTAGCAAAAACAGTAGTGCTCCCAAACATTGTTGGTCACTGGAAAAAATGACCCCTTTCATTGGATAGGTGCCCCTCTACACTGGTGGTCAGTGAAGAGCTCCTGTACACTAGTGGTCAGTGAGGAGAATGCTCCTTATGTTGGTGGTCAGAGGGAAGAATGCTCCTTACATTGATGGTCAGTGAAAAAATTGACCCTTTACATTGATTGTCATTATATAGGGGTCCCAAAACACTGGTGATCAAAGGGAAAAATGTTCCTTACATTGGTGGTCAGTGGAAAAAATCACCCCTTACATTGATGGTCCTTGGACAGGTGCCCCCTTACACTGGTGGTCACCGAACAGGTCTAGTACAATGTTGGTCAGTGGGAAGAATGCTCTTTATATTGGTGGTCATTGGGCCTCTTACAAATAGCTGAAAAGAACTTTGGTGTCAACGGTAGCTTATCCAAGGAGGAGCAACAATTGCTCATTGCTTCAGAAAACACCTAGCAAATTCTGGAGGAAACCTAGGGTTTCACGCAAACTTGGTTGAGAAAGGTTGCTATACCACTATTCATAATATCAGATCTGTTATATAGGAACTCTTCAAAAAAGCCAAGACTATAAAATTGTGATAATTTCATTGGTTAGTTCTTACAGGAATGGGAAAACACTGACAAGTGAACTGAAATATTGACAATACAGGTAATGTACAAGGTGGAAAAAAAAAGACTGCAATGTATTAATGTAATGTTAGCTTGGTGTACCATCTAACAACCACTGCACGCTGGTTCCCGGAAACTGGTGTAGATTGCAAAACAGCCTCACCAACTGCCACGCCGGATATATTCTGCAAGCTGGTCTGCCTGTGCCCCATAACCTTCTATCTGTGCCGGAAAATTCTACCCTAGCTCAAGGAAGTCTGGGGTTTGTGGGTGGATGTAGAACAGACATATGGATGAATTAGGCTTTGTGAGGTATTTTGTTGGACAGTAATGAAAGTTTATTCAGCTAATGATGCAAGAAAAGGGGACTAGACACAGAAATGAACCTTATAAAGCCTAAGCTCAGTTGGAAAATTATGTCAAATACCGGAAAAGAGCAATGACATCATCACACTATATATTCATTGGGAGCCTCTACACATATTTCGGTGTAGGTAAGGCTTCTAATCATCCCTGATTACAAAGGGATCATCACAAGATGCCCATGTATGAAAAGGGTATCAATGGGTGCTGCCATTGTTGACTTTTTTCAAGGTCTGGGTTCCAGAGCTACTTTGTGAGCCGTCGACCTGGATTAAGCCTTCAGCCAGACTAATATAAGTGTTTCTGTACCTGATACTGTAAGTATGTATTTAGTCACTTAGTGGTAAAAGCCCACTTGAACTTTCAGTTCAAACCAACTAAAAACATTCCAGGTGCATAAAAGGTCCACAAAACCTTCCACTTGGTTTTCTTTAGAAAGCAACCACAGCTGTGTGGAAAAGCCTTTCACCTGTGGGCTGCTTGGTGGGGATTTCCCTGGCCATTGGGATTGTGACCTGTTATTATGCGACAGCCTCCCGCATGTTAAACATTATACACGATTTTAGTGCTTGGTAGTAATGTCACATGACAGCAAGTCGCCAGCCCAACGATCTGTGGTTAAGGAATTCAGGCTAAAACTGCAAGAAGCTGTCATGTGATAGCAGGCTGCTGGCTAAACCAGCTGTGGCCGGGGGAATTAGGGCCGAACCTACGGGAAGCAGGCCGTGAGAGCAGGCCACCAGCCCAATGGCCAAATCCCCACCCCGCATCCGCGAATAACAAAGAAGGAGACGCTGGTGACTTCATTGACCCAATATGGGCACATGGCCATTTTTGGACAATGTCATAGACATTGGGTCAGTGATGTCACCCACTTCTCCTCGTTTGTCCTATGCAGCTGTGGGGCAGGAAATTCTCTGGTCAGCCTGGGAATTAGGGCCAAATCTGCAGGAAGCAGGTCATGATATCAAGCCACCAGCCCAATGGCCTGGGATTTCATCACCCTGCAGCCACATGTAATAAAGAAAGGGATGCTGGTGACAAACATCATTGACTTAAAATGGTCAACCGGCCATATTTGGGCTATGATATTCTCCAGATATGGCCATGTGGTCATATTAGGTCAATGATGTCACCAGTATGCCCGTCCCTTTGTTACATGAGACTGCAGGGCGGGATGCTGGTATCATCATTGACCCAATATGACCAAATATTACCGTGTGGACTTATTAGGTCATTAATGTCACCAGCATCCCTGTCCCTTTGATATGTGAGACTGGGGGGTGGGGATACTGGTGACATCATTGACCCAATACGGCCACATGACCATATTTGGACAATATCATTGACCAAATATGGTCATGTGGCCACATTAGATCAATGATGTCACCAGCATCCCTGTCCCATTGCTATGTGAGGCTGCGGGGCAGGGATGCTGGTTACATCATTGACCCAATATGGCAACATAGCCATATTTGGACAGTGTCATTGACTAAATATGGCCATGTGGCCATATTAGGTCAATGATGTCACCAGCATCCCCTTCTTTGTTACATGTGGCCGTGGTTGGGGAATTCCTTGGCCATTAGGCCTGCAGCCTGCTATAAGGTGACAGCTTCCCGCAAGTTTGTCCTGATCCTTAGCTCATCCTTAGTGCCCTAGTGATTGGGTCTACATATGCTTTAACAGTTTTGGACCTGCAAAGAAATGCTGGGTGAGTATGAGGAGTTGTCATTACCTCCTCCTGCACAGGAATCGTTTTAGGACGCCTTAGATGTAGGTAAAAAGGAGGAACATCAGGGAACACAACCTGATGACATCACTACGTCAGTCATTCCGGGGTTCTGGTTGCACTCGTTATGTTCCTGTCTCCGCATATCAAAACGGTGTAACTAGTACCATTGACCAAAAGGCATGGAATGCGCCCAACGTACAAGGACAAAATGCTAATTAGCGGTCCTGATTTCTCAATCCTCGCAGACACCCGGCTCTAAAATAGCTTGCGGAGAAGAAAAAGGAAAAGTGCTGTCTCAGTGTATTACTAGCCAGCCAAATATTGGTTATATTTGCCTTGCCTTGCCTTGCTTGTTACCACTAAGCTGGCAAAACAGCCTTGTTCTGGCCAAGGCCTTGAAAGGGAACGTGACCGTCCATAGACAGGCAGCTACTTAATACAACCGCCGCTATTCATGTTTTTTTATGAGTGCGTTCGCTTGGAGAAATTAAATACGCTTCCAATTACAGCCTGCGAGGCTGACAGCGTTTACCCAGACACGCCAACCCGACGGGGCTAATAATATCTCCAACCTTTTAATATTATTTTATGTCCAGAAGACGAAGCTGATGGGAATGTTTTATTTTTCAGAAATAACATACCCTGAAAAAACAAACTGGGGGAGGCCTGCAGGGAGACAAGGATATTTAAAGCACAGAGAACGGTCCTGGGGAAAAGCTGGTAAAGCCCAACACTGGACTCAGCCCCTCCATCCCCCAATCAACCCTCCTCCATGCCTAAAGACCCCCCATTGTTGTATTTTTTTACATTAATATATTTTTTTCCCCCCATAGTCTTCACACAGGTGAAATGATTTTTGATCAGGTATTTATATAGCGCAGGCAATTTACATATTGTACATTCACAATTGTCTCTGCCTTCAAGGAGCTTAAAGTGGTTCTAAAGCCTTAAGGTTTGTCCCCTTAACCAGATGCCGACCGCCCCATGCACTTATACTGCGCCAAAGCAGCCGCTCAGGGCAGAACGTGGCTTAGAATGCACGTGATTCTGCATTCGGTCTGGGGCGCACACGCGGGCCGCCGGCGACCCGCTCCCGCTGTGACTGGACACAACTGGAGCCAATCAGCGGGACCAGCCGATGGTTCGGGAGACAGGCAGAACGGCGATCTGCCTATGTAAACAAGGCAGATCACCGTTCTGTGACAAAGGAAAGGCTGTGATCCTGTGTTTCTGCTAAGCAGGATCACCGCTCTCTGCCTTCCCACAGTACAAGCACCTCCCCCACAGTTAGCAAGCGCTCCCTAGGAACACATGTATCCCTTTGATCGCCACTGATATTAACCCCTTCCCTGTCAGTGTCATTAGTACAGTAACTGCATATTTTAAGCACTGATCACTGTATTAGTGTCGTTGGTCCCCAAAAAGTGTCAAAAGTATCAGTTGGGTGTTCGATTTGTCTGCCGCAATATCGCAGTCCCACTATAAGTAGCTGATCGCCACCATTACTAGTTAAAATAAATAAATAAATTTAAAAATCCAAAAATATATCCCATAGTTTGTTGACGCTATAAATTTTGCGCAATATGCGCTTATTGGGATTTTACCAAAAATATGCAGCAGAATACATATTGGCCTAAGTTGATCAAGAAATTAGATTTTTTTTTTTACATTTTGTTATTGGATTTGTTTTATAGCATAAAGTAAAAAATATTGTTGTTTTTTTCAAAATTGTTTTTTTGTTTCTTGCGCATAAAATATAAGATCTGTAAGATATCGGGGTGATTCAGCTCAAGTGGTGTATGCGATTTGAAGAAACACGTGTCAGTCCAGACTGCATTTTCACCATTAATGCATCATGGTTATTCAGCCTCCTGGCTTACTTACTGATGACACTGACTGCTTCAGGCCTCACGCCTAGGCCATAGGTCTGTTCCTCAGACCTGTATGCTTGGGTCAAGCTCTCTCCTAGCTTACCCAGGGTTCAAACTGCCACCTGCATTCTCTCTAAAGAAAGAGGGTGTCCCCCCAACACTCACACACAGACAGACAGACTTGTGTCTGTAGGGCGGAGTCCTCCTGACTCCTTGGCGAGACTTCCTGTCTCCTTGGGTGGAGCTGTCTCCAAGTGGGAGCCCTGAGCTCTATCTCTGGGATTTTTATGAACCCAGCCCACAGGTGTGCAATCAGCATGCCTCTGTTTAAAAGAACCAGGGTGAAAGTACTAATCCACACCGTGAAATGGGGTCGCCTCTCCACAAACCCCCCCTCCCCCCCATTTCGCACCGGAGGGAGAAATATACCACCCTTCACTCTGGCACCTCTGTGCCTACTACCACCCCCAGTGGTCCAAACCTTTCTGACCACCTTCCTAAAGGGGCACTCCACCCACCCCTTTTCCCAGGTGTGCTTCCATGAGCACCTCTTTCTAATCTTTGGGGTCCTAAGTTTCTTTTCACCTACCCCAGGCCTACTCTCCCAGGACTGTAGGGGGCCTACTTCTACACCAACTGTCAGGGACTGACCTCCATCCAGCACTTTCGGTTTTTCAGGTTTGCTAATACCTGTGTGGTTACCCTTGGCAACCAACTTCTCAAAAACGCACAATTTAGAATTGTCAATACCACCAGGAACGCCTGTCCCATCGCTTGCTAGGACAGTGTCTGAGGAAGGACCACACACAGGGAAGCAGTTACTCTCTATCGGACCATCCCACAGTTTCACATCGCCCCTTGTTGTACAACACTCCATCAGCGACTGTTCTTGCAACAAGCATTTTTCAACACATTTTTTCACACCGGTCTCTTTTACACTCATGATTTCCGGCATTGGAGGATCTGGACCAGCACCATCTGTGCCCGCATCCTCCACCAATTGTAAGAAATCGGGGTGATTCAGCTCAAGTGGTGTATGCGATTTGCATGGCAGCCCACTTTTATTTAACCCCTTCCCAACAAGCCGCCGTTGTACTGTGGCAGGTTGGCTCCCCTGGGCGAAACGACATTACCTTACGTCGCTTCGCCTTTTGACCACTAGGGGGCACACGGCCCCGGCTCGCCGCCGGAGCCGATGCGAGTGTCCGGCGGGCGCGATAATACACCTTATTGCAGGAGTATACCAGGAAGTGATTGTATTCATAAATTGCTCAAAGCCCTTAATAACCAGGTGCATCATGATCCGGTATTGATCTCATTCCTTTGGTCACGATAGGGGTGTTATCCCCATTATCTTCATACAGGACATTGTCTTTGGCCACCCATTAGGAATAATTTCGAACTCTTTTCTCTAGAATTCTGGAGTAATGGTTTTTCTGGTGCATAAATTTTGTTTTTCACCTATCCTTTTTTTCACCATCAGCAGTTATTGACTCTATCGGGGTTCCCCTTTATCACAGTCAGCCTACTCTCAAGGCTCAGTATCTTTCCCCTTCCCTTCCTTCCCCGCTCCCCTTATTCCTTTCCTATCCTTTTCATTCCATGGAGCTTGAGCCTTCCAGGGACCCCTGTATGGATGCCCATGCCTTATCATCCACCAGTGGCGTTGCTAGGGGGTGACTTTTGGGGCTTTAGCCCCAAATCTGGGGCCCATAGCCCCAGGTCTCTGCAGGGGTCCCCAAAGGGAGGGGAGGGTCTCTGGGGACCCTGATGTAAGTGGGGGGCTCTCTTGGGACCTTGATGCAAGGGGGAGGCTCTCTGGGGACCCTGATTTAAGGAGTTTTCTCTGGAAACCCTGATGTAAGTGGGGGGCTCTCTGGGGACACCGATGCAAGGGGGAGGCTCTCTGGGGACTCTGATGTAAGGAGGAGGCTCTCTGGGGACCCTGATGTAAGGGGGACTCTCTGGGGACCTTGATGTAAGTGGGGGGCCCTCTGGGGATATACAAACATGTATATTACTGTATATACATGTGTATGCCCGCCCAAGCGTATGACTTTCTTTACTACGCTGCTATGGGCTCTAGTCCCAGATCTTTTGTAGACCTAGCAACGCCCCTGTCATCCACACATATTTGTGTTTAATTCCATACAACATTGTCGTGGTACGCTCATCCATATATAGATCCTTGGCGTCCGGACGATTGTTTATTTGTATTTTATTGTTGTGTGTCTTGTCCCTGTCCTGTGCTGTTTGTGGCCACACCCAGATATGATTTGATTCTGGTATTTCTGGTTGTTTGTCAAGTTTTCAGTATCCCCATTATGATCTCCCATTCGAGGAGTTTTATAACGATTTTTACCTATTAATAAATTTCTAATTATTTACTATTTTCCTATACATTGTATGCTGTGTCACTTATTTGGTCCTCTGGTTCCTTTCGGCCTTGATAAGGACAACCCGGTCTCTTGGTAGAGGGGAGGGGGGGTTGGGGGTTGCTGCAGGAAGGTTGGTGGAAGGGGGGGGGGGAGATTTGTGTTGGAAGGGAGAATTTGGAGGGTGGCAGGGGATAAGAATTGTCTTCGGAGGGAAAATTTGGGAAATTTGGGGGGGTGCTAGGAGTGGTGATTTAAAGGGATTTGCAATGGGAAAGGGGGGATGGGGAAGAGGATTTGTGCTAGGAGGGGGGAATTGGGGGGGTTGTGCTAGAAGAGGTGATATGGAAGAGGGGGGAAGTGAATTTGTGCTAAAAGGACCCCTCCTTTAATTTGTGCTAGTAGGGATGATTGGGGAGGGGTTTTGTGCTGGGGGGGGATTTCTGCTGGGGGGATGGGAGGGCAAAGATTTATACTGGAGGGGGGGGATTTCACCTGGGGGGGGCAGATTTGTACTAGAAGGAGGGGGAATTTATGTTTAGGGGGTAAAACTGGTGCTCAATTTTTTGAGGGGGGGTGGATTTTTGCTAACACATAATGCAAATACATCTTTCGGGAGGGCCACGTTGACCTGTTTGCCCTGGGCTCTAGATGACATTGTCCCAGCACTGCCGCTGCCACAGGAATCAGACCATTGGTTGGTGTTGTCATCTGCATGAAGGAAGCTTCCGGGTGAGAGGGTATTCCTCCGCATTTTTTTCTCAAGGTTAAACCCACCTTTTAGACCATGATTAAAAGGTAAGTTCACTTTTTCATGAAAAATGAAAAGGTAAAACAAACTCCAAATATCCTGGTCACCCTTCTAGGCCCTTATTGCACTTAACGCCCGTGATGCCCATACCCAGTATCGTGACAGGGATGTCCATCACCCAGGGCGAGGGTGTAGAATAGCGCCCCCCTCCCCCACTATTAATACATGGCATACAATGGGTGCGTCAATTTTTGCCCCCTTTGCTTTACTGCGCCCAGGGCAACTGTTCCTCCTGCCCACCCCCTGTCCTGCAAAAAAATTGTAAAAGCAAGATCCATTTTCTAAATAACATTCTGAAAATAGAACCTGTTATTAAAGTAGAACTATAGACAAAACTTTTTTTTTTTCACTTTGGATACAGTAATGAAGAGTGGCGACTGGTGAGAATGTTTTTTTTTTTTTGGGGGGGGGGGGGGTGTTGCAAACAAACCCCTCCAGGTCCTTACCTGCAAAAGGAGCCTCCAGCCTGGGCTGTCACAGCTCCCCTGGCGGCTTCCATGTTCCAAATCTTCAGCCTCATGATTGGCTGCCAGAAAAGATGCGATGGTGAATTTTGATTTGCTAAAAGCAAAAGTGGGAGGGTTCGGGGCGCAGTGCTCTGCGCCCCGAGGACAATGTCAAATAAGCCAGGTAGAGGCTCAGGCTTTAATCATGTGCTTGTTAAAAAGTGATGGAGCTAATTAGACAGTTATTAGTCCTGCGCCCCGCACAGTGGAACGATTTATTTTTAAATAAATTATAATATGACTAACATTTTTTAACTTTAAGATGTTAAAAAATGTTAGTCATATTATCATTTATTTTAAAATAAATTATTCTATGCACTTAGGTGGGGGCGACACCCCTGTGCCCCTTATGTATCGGCCGCCACTGGTTAGAACCTCTGTAAAACTTATTTTTTGCCACCTGTATCCCATTAGGGAGATTTCCCATCGCTTCCTGTCCCATAACCAAAACAGGAAGTGAGAGGAAATCCCTGCAAATTAAGGGAATCCCTTGGGGCCCCCCCAGGTCACCACATCTAGTGTCCCCATTGGGAGATTTCCCCTCTATTACTCTTCTGAGGACAACCCAAAATTTGAGATTTTCTTTTACTTTCAATGATAATGGTAAACAAACAAACAGAGAGGATGAATCTCCCTAACGGGGGTACAGACAGCAATAAAAACTGACAGGGGTTCTAATCCCTCTCTGCTCTATCCAAAACTAAAAAAAAAAAAAGTTTGGCCACCTGGGTCCCATTGGGGAGATTTCCCTTCACTTCCTGTCCTATAGCCAAAACCGGAAGTTACTTTTCTGGGGACAACCCAAACTTTAAGATTTTCTTTTACTTTCAATGACAATGGTAAACAGGACAATTAGGGCCCTTTCACACTGCTCTGCAGCAAAATTACCAAGTTTTTGCTGTGTTTGATATGCGTTTCTGGTACGTTTTTGGGTTGCCTGCATCTGTGAAAAATGACTCAAAAACACACTAAAAATGCAAATTGTGGTGCATTTTTACTGCGATTTTACTGCGATTTCCATGGGGAAGCTGCGTTTTTTTATGCGTTTTTTAACACCTCACCAAAGATGCAGCATTCAGGACTTTTTTTAAGACGCACCGCACCCACAGCGCAGTGGTGTGGAAAGTCCCATAGGGTTTTTTTTTTAGTTTTTCTTGGAAAGTTAAAACGCAGGAAAAAAACGTATCGGTGTGAAAGGGGCCTTAGAGAGAAAGAATTAATGGGGGGCACAGACAGCAATAAAAACTGACAGGGGTTCTAATTCCTCTGCACTCTCTCCAAAACAAAAAAAAAGTTTTGCCTTTAGTTATACCTTAAAGGGGTTGTAAATGTTCGTTAAAAAAGTAAAAAAAAAAAAAATAACAAACATGTCATACTTACCTCTTCTGTGCAAGGGTTTTGCACAGAACAGTCCCGATCCCCCTCTTCTGGAGTCCCCCCCGGTGGCGCTCCTGATCCTCCTCTTCGGCATGTGCCCCAACGGAGAGCCGCATTCCATGGGGACACCCTTGCGGGCGCGCTCCCGAGTCCTGCTGCGTCCATTGACACAGACAGCAGGACTCGGCCCCGCCCCCCCGTGTCACTGGATTTGATTGACAGCAGCGGAAGCCAATGGCTCGTGCTGCTATCAATCTGCCTTAAGGGCCTGTACACACACGATCTAAAAATCGGAAGACAGATCGTCTGTTTTTTTTTTTTTTTTGCATGCTAGTCCCATATCGAAAATGGAGAGGTTACTAAAGTCACGAAAATTCACAAAGTCACGAAAAGAATACGTCACTTACTCTGTCGTACGACAGAATAAAATAATCAGAAGTGATGTCATTTGTTGTAGTGTATGTGTATTATTGTATTTTCCGACAACAACTGTACTGCTCGGGTATCATACGAGAAAAATTTTCGCGTTTGTACGATCGGATAATATCCAATGAACTGTCGTGTTTGGCTCTTGAAAGCTCTGTACTAACGATCCAATTATCATACGATCGATTTGAAAACGGTATTTTTTTGTCCGATTTTCGAATTGTGTGTACATAGAATGCATTGAGGTCAAAAACCTTGAGGGTCTACCACTAGGGTTACCACATCATCCCTTTAATCCAGGACACACAATAATTACACAGGTTCTGTGGCTGATTAAGGTGGTAATTAAACTCACTTGGTGCCTTATCTGCATTAAATCAGTCTCAGAACCTGTGTAATTAATATGTGTCCTGGACTAATGGGATGATGTGGCAATCCTATCTACCACCCTTTTAAGCCCTTGTTCACATTGGAGTGACTTGTCGTGGGATTTGACAGGTCAAATCCCACGACAAGTCACACGATTTTGCCTGCAATTGCACTGTTCAGACCGGTGCAACGTCGACTTTGCGGTGCCGCGCTGATTTGAAAAAGTAGTTTCTGCACTACTTTTGGCGATTTTGGGTGTTACTTGAATAGACACTATGGTTGCCACCTCATCCCTTTAAAGCCGAACACATATTAATTACACAGGTTCTGTGGCTGATTAAGGTGGTAATTAAACTCACTTGGTGCCTTATCTGGATTTAGTTAGCCTCAGAACCCGTGTAATTCAAAGGTGTTCGGGTTTAAAGGGATGAGGTGGCAACTCTAATAGACACCTGTGCATGAAGCTACACAGATGTCTTCCAAGTTGCATCCCGAATCGCACTGACATGTGGCTTTGAAATTGTGCAATTTCAGATGAAGTCACACCAGTGGCGTTGCTAGGGGGTGGCTTTTGGGGCTATAGCCCCGAATCTGGGGCCCATAGCCCAGAGTCTCTGCAGGGGTCCCCAAGGGGAGGGGAGGCTCTCTGGGGACCCTTATGTAAGTGAGGGGCTCTCTGGGGACCTGATGTAAGTGGGGGGCTCCCTGGGGACCCTGATGTAATGAGGAGGCTCTCTGGGGACCCTGATGCAAGGGGGGCTCTCTGGGGACCCTGATGCAAGGGGGGCTCTCTGGGGACTCTGATGTAATGAGGAGGCTCTCTGTGGACCCTGATGTAAGTGGGGGCTCTCTTGGGACCCTGATGTAAGTGGGGGCTCTCTGGGGACCCTGATGTAAGTGGGGGGCTCTCTGGGGACCCTGATGTAAGTGGGGGGCTCTCTGGGGACCCTGATGTAAGTGGGGGGCTCTCTGGGGAGCCTGATGCAAGGGGGAGGCTCTCTGGGGACCCTGATGCAAGGGGGAGGCTCTCTGGGGACCCTGATGCAAGGGGGAGGCTCTCTGGGGACTCTGATGTAAGGAGGTGGCTCTCTGGGGACCCTGATGTAATGGGGAGGCTCTCTGGGGACCCTGGTATAAGGAGGAGGCTCTCTGGGGACCCTAGAGTTGCCACCTCATCCCTTTAAACCCGAACACATATTAATTACACAGGTTCTGTGGCCGATTAAGGTGGTAATTAATCTCACTTGATGCCTTATCTGCATTAAATTAGCCTCAGAACTTGTGTAATTCATATGTGTTCGGGTTTAAAGGGATGAGGTAGCAACCCTAGGGGACCCTGATGTAAGTGGGGGGCTCTCTGGGGGCCCTGATGTAAGGGGGAGGCTCTCTGGGGATATATACACACACGTATATTACTGTATATACACGTGTATGCCCGTCCAAGCGTGCTCTAGCCCCAGATCTTTTGTAGACCTAGCAATGCCCCTGAGTCGCACGATTTCAAAGCAGCAGTGAATGTGAACGAGGGCTTATCAGTGGTCCGGATTGCCTTGCAGATGTAGTTCCACCTCTCCGGAAGACAATGTAGCACTGGGGTGGATCTACTAAAACTGGAGCGTGCAAAATCTGGTGCAGCTGTGTATGGTAGCCAATCAGCTTCTAACTTCATCTTGTTCAATTAAGATTAGACGATAAGAACTGGAAGCTGATTGGTTTCTAGGCAGAGCTGCACCAGATTTTGCGCTCTCCATTTTTAGTAAATCAACCCCTTTTGTTTCTCTTTTTATGTCCCCAGTAGCAAAAAATATAACAATTCTGAAATTAGAGAAGTTTTTTGCCAGGTCCCCATTGTGTGCCCCTCTACACCCCCCCCACACTGAGCGCATAACACAGAGCAATAACGTTTTTAGATTGTTAATACTTCACATGAAGAGATCTTACCGAGATTGCTGGTTGTGTAAGTTCAGGACTCAGGACAACCCCAGACTGCAATACTTCCTGTTCCACAGCTGATCGTCTCCCAGCATCCCTCGCTGCAGGGGAACGACGCTCTACACTGCAACGTATGCAAGGCAATGAGTGGGTGTGATCCCCTGCAGACCTGCCCTAAACTGGCCCTACTATGTGTATGTATGAATGTGAGTTACGGACCTTATATTATAAGCTTCTTGAAGGCAGGGACCGATGTGACTGTACAATGTATATGTAAAGCGCTGCATAAATTGATGGTGCTATATAAAGACCTGAAATATATAAAAATAAGTACATTTCTTTCATGCAGCCTGCATGCTAAACCATCACTATCTGTGTATGGGCAGCTTTAAGCCAGCCATAGATGGTTCAAATCTTGGCTGGTTCAGCAGGGACCGGCCGAGATTTGAACCATGTATGCATACCTCCCAACTTTTTGAGATGGGAATGAGGGACACCTATCAGCAAAAGTAGGCAGGCATAGGACACACCCATTGCCACGCCCCCTTAAAGTAGAATTGTGCAAAAAAACAAGATTGGTTAAACCCACAAGTGCTTTTTTTTTACCACAACTATTCCTTTATATTGGCTTTTGGAATTTACAAATGCAACAATTTAGAAATCAGATGAAAGGTTTAGCGCTGGAAAATACTTTTTGATAGATAAAAAGTGCATTTTATATACATCTATATAGATCAGACCAAAATGAGGGACAAATGAGGAGGAATGAGGGACAGAGGGACATTGCTCCAAACCAGGGACAGTCCCTCGAAATCAGGGACAGTTGGGAGCTATGATGTATGGTCAGGCTGCATTCACCCAAGTTGATCGATCAATCAGCTTGGGTACAACCAGCCTGTCGGATATTTTACAGGGGAATATTGCTAGTCGCTAGCAGCAGGGTCCATCACCGCCTCCCCTATCCATGCGTCCGGCTCCTTTCAGGACACCGGCGCATGAATTCCAATGCGGAGGGGCTGTTTTTTTTTTTCCGAAGCACCAATTAGAGCCAGAGGCTTTAATACAAGGCAGGCTCGGGTCATAGAGAGTGCGCTCCAAGCCCACCCAGGTGTGTTACAACCGCGAATGAATATTCGCGGTTGTAACACTGATCCTCTTCCCGGCCAATCAGGAAGCGGGTTTTGACACCGGTCAGCCGATTGTCTGAAAGGACAGGCGATCCTATTGGACACCTAGGAGGAGAAGGAGGGAGGAGCCTCTCGGCGGAAGCCGCCGTGATGCAGAGAGGGCACAGGAACCGCTGCCCGCCGCCCATAGGAGCTGGCAACTCGCCCATAGGTGCCCGCAACCCGGCCGCGCCCCACCGCCCGTAGAAGCCCGCCCGCCTGCAATGAATGGGGTAAGTGCCGGGGGAGGGAGGGGTGCTGTTGACCCACCAACCGACCAACCTTGGGGGAGGGTGGTTGTTTGCCGCCCCCCCCCCCCCCCCAAAAAAAAACAAAAAAAAAACACCAGCCACTGGCTAGCAGTAATCACTGTGTTCTCCTGTCAGGGACAGCTTCTCTTGCCCCCTTGTGGGGAGGGAACGGGTCGGTGTTGATGGGGGAATCAAGTGACTTTCTTTGGTTGCAGGGAAAAAAATCGCTCCGTTTATGGCCTTGCTTTAGTTTTCTACTTAGAATTAGCTTCTGCAAGTTTTTTTTCTTGGAAAACAATGTGCCCTTGGACCGAGCCGTGGTGTAAATTATACCTTAATGGCCATTTCAACACATTTCGCTTTGATTTTTACCAGCGTTAGGAAAATAACTGTTGAGACATTTTTGAAAACAAGCTCATGAATCATTCATTGTATAGCAAAACCTTTCATTGGTAGCAAAAGAAAAAAAAAAAGAAAAACTTTCAACGGTACAAGTTTGGCTTTTTTTTTTTTTTTTTTTTTTTTTACTATGTTCCCCTAGTGGGAGGGAAAAAAAATGATTTAATTTCAATTTGATCAAGGAGTCCTAGAACTGAGGTCTTGAGAGCAGAAAAAGGACACCTGTGTTGTCAACGGCTGGGATGAAATTAGGACGAAGCATTCGATACCCGGCGCTGGAGTCACTGACTTCGGGCCCTTGGGACGGATGTGGGAGGGTAAAAGAGAAGCTTTATTTGTCTAATAGCTCAGCAGAATGCGCTCAGTGTGAGAGCGAAGTATGTGCCCTGGGTGTAATTTTATGCAAAAAAAAGGGGAGGGTGAGCTTTTTAAAAGTGATCTGTTCGAAAACAGCATGAACACCGGCTACTGTAATATTCCTAATACAGAGCCGGCTTTATCTTTGACGCCGAACAAGAGAGGTCGCGGTCTCAAGACGGATGGTAGCAGCGCTGGAGAAATATGAGGAAGTGCTAGTTTACACGCCGGTTGATGGATTGATGGAGCAGACTACCAGCCACGGTCCTTAATGTAAGCTCACGTTGCCGAGAATGATGTTTACAAACCATTTCAATTTCAAGGCTATTTCTGAGTGAAGTTGGAGAGAGCTTGTAACTTTGGTGACCCAACGGCCCCTTCTGTCATGCCTAATGCGCCCCCATGTACCATTTTTCTTTCATATTTCTTTATTTTTGCAAAAAGAATTACAGCCACACAGAATGTGGCAGAACACACACAACGGGGGGGATTTACTAAAACTGGAGCAGGCAGAATCTGGTGCAGCTCTGCGTGGTAGCCAATCAGCTTCTAACTTGACGAACCTGGAACATCATTGGCCTTCAAGTGGTTGTACAGGGATTAGGGTTGCCACCCGTCCGGGATTTACTTGGGTTTTGAATCACGTGTCCAGGTTTCAGACCGCCTAAAACCCGAACACATTATTGATATTCAGTGGTAATTTCTTTTTTTTGGGGGGGGGGGCCGCAAACAGTAACACCCCAGATCTGGTGCACTTACCCCATCTATGGTGGGCAGTGCTTCTCCCGGGCTTCATCGGCGGCTTCCCTTGCTCGGCGGCGGCAACGGCTTTCCCTTCCCCTGTTCTCCACGGGCATTGCGGCGGCTTCCGCTTCCTACCTCCTCCTCAGCGGCCAATCGGGACTCTTCTCTTTTTCGGCCAATCGGAAAACGGGTCTCAGACCTGCTTCTGATTGGCCAGATTGAGGATCAGTGTTTCAATGGCTGTTGTAACACCTGGGTGGGCTCATTGCGCAATGCGCAATGAGCCCACCCTATTTTGAAGCCTATTAGAGCTTCTAATCAGGTGCTTCAAAAAAACACCCCAGCCACTGTAATTTATTCAAGAGGCCAGACGCATGAATAGGGGGTGGCGGTCGTGGCTAGAGAATGGGGGCGGAGGTCATGGATAGAAGGGGTGGCGTTCGTGGATGGGGGGGCACTCGGTTGCCCCTAATGGACGGGCCGCCACTGTTCAGATCCATAGATGTGTGCCAAGTGTGAGAGCTGCTCCTTCTCCTCCATTCTCTACCCCTTAGTGTCTGCCCGTTCACAGTCCAGTCCCCGGCGTGCTGTGCCTCAGAAAAGGGATGTGTGGGTGGGAAATTTGAAGCCCAGCAGTCGGCAGATACATGGTGGATGAAAGGTGCCAATGCCTGAGCCTCCATCCTCAAGTGAGCTCACCATCCTCTCTCTGTGACTGATGTCTCTCCCCTCTCTCCTGTTTCCAGTCGAGTACACTAAGGTAAGGGGTGCTCTGCAGACTCTGATGTAAGGGGGGCTTTGGGAACCCTGATTTAAGGGGAAAGGCTGGGAACTATGATCTAGGTGGGGGGCTTTGGTAAGCAGAAGCACCCTTCAATCGGAGTTCCCCTTTACACCAGTCTACAGCATTTCCCCATTAATAAAAAAAAAAAAATTGCAGAAGTGTTCGGGTTTGGCTTGCAGAAAAGGTGGCAACCCTACCCGGTATGATGTCAGGAACCGGCATGGGCATGCTGAATGTACCAAGATAATCAATGAACTTGGGCACAACCAGCCTGCCGGATCTTACATGTGATTATCGCTAGTGATAAAAGAAAGCTAGTTAAAGATACCCACAAGAAGATATTCATCCAATCTGGCCAGTTGTGGTCAGATCAGAAAGTTATTGTATATCAACGAGCAGTCTATACAAACATCCCTTAGCAGAGTCAAGGATATGAATCAACCATTCAGGACGCATTTTCACCATCAATCATTGTTTCGTCCCTTAGGCAAGGCTTGTGTCACAATTGTTTACTAGGGTTGTGCGTAGGCCAAGGGTGTGTCAGACCACCAGGCTTCACCTATAACTGATAGGTTACTTTTAGGAATTCTGAACTTTACAAACACATCTGTGGACCACTTACTTGCTTTAGGAAAGGGGACCTTTCAGTTACTTCTCAAGTATGCATAAAAAGTAGTTCTTGACCTCCCATTTAATGACTTTGTCTAGGCTGAGATGATGCCACCAGTCTGCTGCTGGTAGGATGAAGCATTTCTTTAGTCTCTTGTCCCCCAGTGATCTGCAACATTGTAACCTTGTAGCAAGTCTAGAATCTGCAGTAGGGGCTGATCTGTGTCTGATGTTTGTGAACAAAGCCAAGACTGTACAGATGCCAGAATTTACGATTGTTTCATCTTGGAGCCAATAGGAATAGGATGGTGACCCTGGATGATACCTTAACAAGGATGGAACCTTCTTTCCGGAGAGAAAAGCAGATTATGGCCAGCCATGGGTTGCAGGAAAGAAATTTGCCCCGTTTCCCCATCAACACAGATAGTGCTGAAAGGGGAATCCCTCCTACTGAGAAATTGTCTGCTTATGGCGGAAGGGCGAAGGTGGGAGGGGGAAGCCGTCTTCGGCAGGAGAAGACAGTGATTATCGCCAGTGGCTTTAGCAGCCACTAGCGATAATCGTAGGGGAATCCAGCAAGCTTTTTGTACCCAAACTGATCGTTCAACTGGGTACGTTCAGCCTGCCCATTAACAATACGAATCTCGGCCGGTTCCTGCTCAACCCACCAAGATTCCAACCATGTATGGCCGACCTAAGGCAAAATCAGGGAAAGTACTGTGATCTCTGTTGGGGGTAATAAATACCTGGAAGTTTAAAGCCGCGTACACATGGGCGGACAATCCGACCGTGTGTGGGCTTCATCGGACCTTCAGCGGACTTTTTCTGTCGAAAATAAGACGGACTTTAGATTTGGAACATGTTTCAAATCTTTCCGACGGACTCGAGTCCGGTTGAAAAATCCGTTCTTCTGTATGCTAGTCCGACGGACAAAAAAGGACGCAAGGGCAGCTATTGGCTACTGGCTATCAACTTCCTTATTCTAGTCCCTTCATATGTCATCACGTTCAAACCAGCGGACTTTCGAACGGACTTTAGTCCGTTTGTGTGTGGGCAAGTCCGGTCGTTCGAAAGTCAGTCGTAACTCCATCGAAAGTCCGTCGGAAAGACCATCGGACCTTTGATGCTGAAAAGTCCGCTCGTTTGTACGTGGCATTACACTTATGCCCTGTACACACGGTCGGATTTTCCAATGGAAAATGTGTGATAGGACCTTGTTGTCGTAAATTCCGACCGTGTGTAGGCTTCATCACACATTTTCCATAGGAATTTCCATCACACAAAATTTGAGATCTGTTTCTCAAATTTTCCGACAACAAAATTCGTTGTCAGAAATTCCGATCGTGTGCACACAATTCCGACGCACAAAGTGCCACGCATGCTCGGAATCAAGCAGAAGAGCCGCACTAGCTATCGAACTTCATTTTTCTCGGCTCATCATACGTGTTGTACGTCACCGCGTTCTTGACGTTCGGAATTTCTGACCAATTTTATGTGACCGTGTGTATGCAAGACAAGTTTGAGCCGACATGCGTCGGAAAAAATCCCATGAATTTTATTGTCGGAAAATCCTATTGTGTGTACAGGGCATAACACATTACTTAGCATGCATACACTTAATATGTATCAATATGGTACCCAACGCTAGGCCATCTTTAAATATGTGGCCCATATATAGTGCATGTTAGCCTTGATTGCTGAGCAAATAGGTTTGCGCACATATTGCACGTGCCATTTTTGGAGTAGCTGTGCTATGGCACTACAATCTTATGCTTTTGTTGGCTGCCTGACTGCTTTTTTTTTCTTTTCTTTTTTATAGCTAAGAGCATTTTTATGCCACATGCGTTGGGCACAAATCCACTTTAACATGCACTGTGGAATTTTCCATCCTCATTAATGATCCCTGCTATCTGTCTACATCATTCACCTCAATATTAATATTCTAGGGGCATCTTTGGCTACGCTTGAGTGACAGCTTGGTATTGCTCGTTGTGTTTAAGGACCTAATCATTTTATTTATTTTAGACATGGAGAACCCACATTAACAGCTATTTCAAGCTTTTCAAAGAAGCTGTGGGTTTTATTTTACAACCAACGAGGCTTGGAAGAGGAAGACATTGGGAGACGATAGATGAAAGAAGCATTAAAACTGAGTTTCCCAAATCGGGTTCTCTTAAAACTTTGTTAAAGATCACGATTGCATAATTGCACACAGTGGCTAATGTAAAAGAACATTCTGTGCTGTAAGATACACACCATATCACATGTGCTGCGGCCGTGGCTCACAGCAGGGATCCAATGCGTCCCTCTACGTTGTTTCAGGTGCGGATCAGGTCCATATCAATGAATTTGCACCTGAAACGGAGCCAAAGACAGGAACCTTTTCCAGTGCGCTCCGCGGCCGCCCCTGGAGCTGTGTGAACCGGCTTCATTGAGAGCCGGTCACAGTCTCCTGTCATGCTCATTGGATGTTGGGAACAGTGTTGCCAACCTACCAGATTAAAATTTACTGACACGACAGACAAAATTTCCTGGCACAGCCAAGTTTTTACTGGCATTTCCAAAAGTTACAACATTACAGTTTTAAGTGCAAATTTTAGTATTTAGGCTACAAAGAAGTACAATATGCAATTAGCAATGTGATTTAAGGTAGATATTAGGGCAAATAAACATATTTCTTATTTTATTTTCGATATAGTAAGTAGCTCAGGGACAGGACTCAGGAGGGCAAGAAATTAGAATAGGAAGGCACACACACACCCAAAGCTGACTCTTGGTCCCTTCAGTCCACAGCACTGACAGTCCCGCTCCCGACCTGCCCTGCTCCTGTCCTGCATACCCACACACGAGGCTCTGGCCACTCTGCTTGGCTCCCTTGCACCATGACATCACACGACACGCCCGGGCACCGCCTCCACCAGAGCTGCCCGAACACACTGTAGCAGGGACCCAGATGGTCTCGCCCATCTCTGGCCTGAGCTGAACATCACAGCCATATTTTTTACTGGCAACTTTTTCCTTTTACTGGCATTTATTGTCAGGAGAAAATTGCCTGTTTTTTACTGGCTGTCAGTAAAAATACTGACAGTTGGCAACACCGGTTGGGGAAACCCACATCCAGTTCGCATCAGTGTGAACCCAGCCTAAATGTTAGTTATGTTAACCCCTTGTGTAGATATCCAAAAGTCCTGAACCTGCATCTGGGCACCACCATCTTGGATGTGATGGCAGCAAACCCCAGCAAAATCAGATTTATCACTTAAGTGACACTCTATAGGTGTGGCCTCCAAACTGTGGCCCAAGGGCCAGATTTCCCCCTTTGCCTGCTTTTACCCTGCCCTTGGGGCATTACTTCTTGCACTGATATGAGGTACTATTCCTCCTGCTGACATCAACAATGAGGCACTATTCCTCCCATTGGCACTAATGATGGAGCACAATTCCTTCCACTGACCCCAACAATGGGGTACTATTCCTCCCACTGATTTAAACGATGGAACACTATTCCTCCCACTGACACCAAAGATGGAGCACAACTGATATGCGGTACTATTCCTCTTACTGATATCAACAGTGGGCCACTACTCCTCCTACTGACAACAATCATGGGACACTCTTCCTTCCACTGACACCAACCATGGGGCACTATTCCTTCCACTGACACCAACAATGGGGCACTATTCCTCCCACTGACACCAACCATGGGGCACTATTCCTTCCACTGACACCAACAATGGGGCACTATTCCTCCCACTTACACCAACCATTGAACACTATTCCTTCAACTGACACAGATGCTATTCCTTCAACTGACACTGATGGGGTACTATTCCTCCAACTGACACCAGTGAAGGAGCACAATTCCTTCCACTGACACCAAAGACGCAAAACTATTCCTTCCACTGACACCAACGATGGGGCACTATTTCTCCCACTAACACCAAAGATGTGGCACTAATCCTTCCACTGACACAAATAGGGGTCACTACTCTTTCCACCGACACCAACGACGGGGCACTGTACCTCCTACTGACACAATGATGGGACACTATTCCTCCTCCTGACCCCAGGCGCTATGTAATTTTCTTACCCTCACTGACGACCAAGCCTGAGTCATTCTTTACTCCCACTGACCCTGGGGCAATTTCTATCTCCACTGGCAACTGTCTGCCCCCCCCCCAAAGTCCTTGTTTAGAAAGTTTGGAAACCCCTGCTTTATAGTATTCCCTTGATTCCTCTCCCAACTGCAACATAAAAGGTCATGAAGAGAAGCTGGGTCAGCTGGAAAGCAACTCTAATGTTCACAAAAACACAATCTGACAACAACACACACCGGTGGCTACAACACTTGTCTGAGAGAGACTAGTGTAATAGCTGCAGGACAGGTTTTTAAGAAGCACGAGTTAAGTGTGAAACGCGTCAGGAGGGAGGGAGGGAGGGAGGGAAGGGTTTTTGTGCTAGATAGTTGATCTATGTTAGTTGGTCGAGTTGGACTAGGCCATGTTGGCCATGTATGGACGGTGTCCGGAATGACACGTCCAAATGTTGTATGTTATGTATTTTTTTGTTTTTTTGAAAAATGGAAAACCAATAAACAGAATTAAAAAAAAAAGTGTGAAATGCGTCACCTCTTCTGTGTCCCTTGTTTTGGTGGCAGTCATGTTGACATAAATAAATCATTATTGGATCTATAGTGGTGTGCAGCCGCATCTTTTTTTCCTTTCCTACCTGCAGGATGTGCTGTTGTCGGCTTGCGTTTTTCCTGAGTAACAAAGCTGCTATTCAGCATGGTCATTCACAACACAAGTTGGCACTTACAAATGTACTCTCTCCTTGGATCCGTGCTGCTGCTGCCAGTGGGGGGAGGGGGGGTCTGTGCTCACTAGCTTTCTTTACAATACAAATGAAGATTGCAGAAGGGGTACACTGCTTTCCAAATAAAGAGGGCTGCAGAATGCAGAGGGGGTTTTCAGAGTTGGCTGTACATCCCCCATAGGATTGTCCATAAATTGGGCTTCAGCCTGGGGTGGAACTGCAACCAACACTGACAAATAGACATTAAATGTAAGCCTAATTACAAAACCACTGCACACATTTTCTTGGGACAAAGTGCTATGTGCATTGGGTACCCTGGGGGATTTAACAAGAGTTTTACAATTCTGCAATACTTCATCTGGCTCACTTATGGATAAGCAGTGCTAGAGGAGAGAACAGATGCAGCTCTGCTTGATTGAAATGCAGGAAAATTTACACTGGAGGAGTCACTGCTACAGGGATCAATAGTTTCCTAAAGGAATCCTTATCTTCTATTTATCCAGAGGTTTAAGGGGAGACTGGATTGATTCCTTAGGTAAACTTAGGCTGGCCATACATTATACAATTTTCTTGTACATTTTTCCTTTAGACCCCTTTCACACTGGGGCGCTTTGCAGGCGCTGCAGTGCTAAAAATAGCGCCTGCAAAGCGCCCTGAAAAAGCCACTGCTGTGTCTCCAAAGTGAAAGCCCGAGGGCTTTCACACTGGAGTGGTGCGCTGGCAGGACGGTAAAAAAAGTCTTTGGAGCAGTGAAGGAGCGGTGTATACACCGCTCCTTCACCGCTCCTGCCCATTGAAATCAATGGGGCAGCACGGCTATACTGCAAGCATAGCACTGCTGCAGCAGCTCTTTGCGGTGGTTTTAAACCTTTCTCGGCCACTAGCAGAGGGGTAAAACCGCCCCCGCTAGCGGCCGAATACCGCCACTAAAACGACAGTAAAGCAGCCCTAAAAATAGCGCAGTTTTACCGCCAAAGCCACCCCGCCCCAGTGTGAAAGGGGCCTTAGATTTACCAAAACCATATATGATGAGGTCCAACCCAAACACTTTAAATTTGTATGCAATCAGGCCTAGGTAGTTGAAGAAAATACCGCTTTCAAAGCAATCGTGAGATAATCTGAAAGTTAGTACACAGCTTTCGAGAGCCGATCACAACAGTTCATCCGAAAATTATCCAATGGGACAAACACAAAGATTTTTCTTGTACGATCCCAGATTGTATGATTTTTGTTTAATCAGTACAGTTTTACTCCGAAAATACAATACAAATACAATACAACACATTACATCATTTCCAAATTTTTATTCTGTCGTATGAGAATTTTCGTAACTTTAGTAACCTCTCCATTTTTGATATGAGACTAGCATGCAACAAAAAAACAATAATCTCATTGTGTGTACCAGGCTTTAGGCTGGATTCACACCTATGCATTTTTAGTGCTTTTTGCATTTTGCAGATTTGCACTACAGTCCATTTAACATGGTTTCCTATAGAACACGTTCTGTAGTGCAAATCTGCAAAATGCAAAAAGCAGTAAAAATGCATAGGTGTGAATCCAGCCTTAGGCACCTGTTGTTACAGTAGATACCAACCCTAAATGAAGGACATTTGTGTATCACAAAAAAATAGCAATTTAAAAAAATAAAAAACTTGTTTTTATCTTTTTTTTTCATCTTTTGTTGCATTTTAGTGCTTTTGATCCCCTGAAGCCTCTTTGGAGCATCTTCCTGTGTACATGCTCCCCAGCGGTGGCTGCATGGCATTTCCCAGGGAGGATTTCCTGATGATCATAACGGTGGACCTTGCCTGCGGAAGGTGTGTTGGAACAGCCACTTGTAGTCGCCATTGGAATTCTGGATGACAGTTGGAAGATTGAGCATTGTCACCCTATAACAGCAAGTGCCAGAGCAGGAACCTCCATGGCAGAATCACCAGAGATTATTTTAATGGAAGCTCTAGACCAGGCTTTCTCAACCTTTTAACCCTAGAGGAACCCCAAAAATAATTTTCATGTCTCGAGGAACCCTTCCTAAAACCAAATCATCAGGGCTCAATAGGAACAATGCTCCTTACATTGGTGGTCAGTAAGAAGAATGTCCCCCTTAAAGTGGTGTTCAGAATGCCACCTTTAAAGACAGCTAAAAATATATTTGGTGTCATGCTGCTGGCTTTGCCAAGTGGTGCTGAACCTTGAACTCTGTAGACATCATCAAATAGGTGGTTCATCAGCCACAGCTCAAGGAACCCCTAGCAACCTCTGGAAGAACCCCGAGGTTCCACGGAACCCTGGTTGAGAATGGCTGCTCTAGACTATTATTGAAAATTACTTTTGTAATCAAATTTAAGGTTAAAGATTATATGAGATTTTAGTGATTGGTTTTATATATGTTTTAACAACTGATGAACGATTGCAATACATGGAAAGGGTTAACCCTCAAGCTGAACCCTCCGCTCACAACCTTCTATTATATTACGGGGCGGCGTATTTACATTGCTGTTGTTAATTTTGTCACATTCTTAATTCCTATGCGGGAGGGGGTCATGTCTCCAAAAAGAAACCCGGGCAGCATTTTATATAGCACAGCTGGACTAATTTGATGAAAGGAGAAAACAGATTTTGCAGCCAGGTTAAACACACGCGGTTCCTACCTACAAGCATCTCTCCAGGTCTCGTATCACGCCAAGCCAAACACGTCACTTTCGAACATGACAAGAATGGGGGGGGGGGGGGGATTGGATTACTAAATGAAGGGTGCTGGAAGGCTTTCATAACACGGCTATTCTATCATAAGCTCCATCAATCAAGTTGGACGAAGGAGGGGGACGCCACATACGTCTGTCCATGTTGTTTAAAAATAAGCCGCTGTGTCGTTCTATTTACTGAAAAAGGGTTTTTAAGGGGTCGGTAATAAGGATCAAGATTCAAATTAAACATTTTAAGGCAGAATTACTTTTCCCGGAATGTAATTTTATTTTAAAAGCACAACTTGCTGAGGAAAGCCTTGTATGTACCAAGGCCAACATGGAACTCTTGTATGCCTTTCAGCCAGCATAGAGCTCTTGTATGTACCACAGCAAACATGGAGCTCTTGGGTGTACTACAGCTATCGTATTGTATCTACTAAGGCCAACATAAAGTTCTTGCATGAACTACGACCGACATGGAGCTTTTGTATGTACTGCGGCCGACAGTAAGCCCTTGTATGTACTACAGCCAACATGGAGCTACAGTATTGTATCAACTACAGCCAACATGAAGTTCTTGCATGTACTATGGCCAACATGGAGCTCTTGTATATACTACGGCTAACATGGAGCCCTTGTATATACTACAGCCCACATGGATCCCTTGTATTTACTATGGCCAACATGGATCCTTTGTATGTACTGCACCCAACATGAAGCCCTTGTATGTATTACAGCCAACATGGATCCTTGTATGTACTATGGTCAAATATGAGCTCTTCTATGTACCACAAAAAACACAGAGACCTGTTATGTACTACAGCCAACATGGAGCCCTTGCATGTACTATAGCAAACAGGGAGCCCTTGTATCTACTATGGCCAACATGGAGCTGTTGTATCTACTACAGCCAAACATGGAGCCCTTGTATGTGCAGTACTACAGCCAACATGGAGCTCTTGTATGTACCACAGCCACCATGGTGCTCTTGAATGTACTATGGCCAACATGAAGCTCTTGTATATACTACGGCCAACATGAAGCTTTTGCATGTACTACAGCCAGTATGGAGCTTTTGTATGTACTACAGCCAACATGGAGCCCTTGTATGTACTATAGTTAACACAGAGCCCTTGTATCTACTACAGCCTACATGGAGCCGTTGTATCTGCAGTACTATAGCCAACATGGAGCCCTTGTATGTACTACAGCCAACATGGAGCCATTGTATCTACTACAGCCAACATGGAGCCCTTGTATGTGCAGTACTATAGCCAACATGGTGCTCTTGTATGTACCACAGCCACCATGTAGCTCTTGAATGTACTACAGCCAACATGGAGCTCTTGTATCTAAAACAGCCAACATGGAGCTCTTGTATCTACTACAGCCAACATGAAGTTTTTGCATGTACTACAGCCAGCATGGAGCTTTTGTATGTACTACAGCCAGCATGGAGCTTTTGTATGTACTACAGCCAACATGGAGCCCTTGTGTGTACTATAGTTAACACAGAGCCCTTGTATCTACTACAGCCTACATGGAGCCGTTGTATGTGCAGTACTATAGCCAACATGGAGCCCTTGTATGTACTACAGCCAACATGAAACCCTTGTATGTACTATGGCCAACAGGGAGCCCTTGTATCTACTACAGCCAACATGGAGCCATTGTATCTACTACAGCCAACATGGAGACCTTGTATGTGCAGTACTATAGCCAACATGGAGCTCTTGTATGTACCACAGCCACCATGTAGCTCTTGAATGTACTACAGCCAACATGGAGCTCTTGTATCTACTACAGCAAACATGAAGTTTTTGCATGTACTACAGCCAGCATGAAGCTTTTGTATGTACTACAGCCAACGTGGAGCCCATGTGTCTACTACAGCCAACATGGAGCCCTTGTATGTGCAGTACTATGGTCAACATGGAACCCTTGTATATACTACAGCCAATAGGGATACCTTGTATGTACTACGGCCAACATTGAAACCCTTGTATGCACTATGGCTTGTGTTCCTGACTCACCAAGCACTGGCTCATGGTATACAACTTGAAGAATCAGTGCTGAATATTTTACATCAATCTTTCTCAACCTTTTTAACATTACGGAACCCTTCAAATAATTTTTGGATCTTGTGGAACCCCTAGTAATAACTACTATTAAGGGCTTGCAGCTCCATCTCAGGGTACATTAGTGTGAACAGAAAATTGAGATATGTGAATAAATAAAAGAATATAGCATAGGGGAATACTTAATGTATTTCACACCCAGGGTTGTTCAGCGTGTTCTGTCGTGCTGTAATGCATTATGAAGGACTGCGGTTCATAGGGAAGAAAAGCAAGCACTGCGATCTGTTCCAAAAATGCTTTTACGCGCACGATCATTCACAATGCACATCAGTGCTTGGGCATTGTGCGCACAGTAACATTCACAGTGTGGTATCAATGAGCCCTTAGAAACCAACCGAAACCAGAGTGTTTGTTGTAATCTTTGAGGATAAATTACTTCACAGTGCCTGCAGCTACGGGGGTCAGTAAAGGCTTGTTCAGAATATGTGAATACTCCATAGTATGGACTTAGGTGCACTTTAAGACCTTATGTACTACATGTACCTTAAAAACAATTGTCTGCATTATGCCAAAATTTCACCTACACACCCTGATTTTTTCCAAACTTTTATTTATTCCTAGTGGGTGGGTGTTCCTAGTTTTTTATTTATTCCTAGTTAGGTGGGTGTTCCCACACCCACCTAACAACTGTCCCCGAGCCACCCCCATCTAATCATTCCCCGCATCTATTACCTTTTGTACCACCCCCTCCCTTTAGAATGTAAGCTCTACGAGCCGGGCCCTCCTGTCCCTTCTGTATTGTACTGTATTGTAATTGTACTGTCCCCCCTCTACATTGTAAAGCACTGCGTAAACTGTTGGCGCTATATAAATCGTGTATAATAATATTAATAATAGTGGGTACAGGTCCACTTTAAACAACTTAAGAAAGGTCAAATTGGTACATTTTTGTCATTCTGCATGTCGTGCCTTGGTGTTATCTGGAAAGGAACCAGACTTGTTTTTCGGTGCTTTAAGCGTTCTGCGCAGCAATGTACTGCTTAATACTTTATATTGCTAAAAGTATTGGGACGCCTGCCTTTAGGCTGGGTTCACACTGCTCACAGCAGGGGTCTGATATGTCCCCTTTCACGTTTTCTGGTCCGATTTCAACCCAAATTTTTGGCTGAATTCGGACCTGAACCAGGCCAGAGGATGCACAGGGCTCCTGTGCAATTCGCACTGGAGCCGCTGTGGAGATGTGTGAACCGGCTCCATAGAGAGCCTGTCACAATCTCCTGACATGTGAATTGGATGCGTGGAAACCCACATCCAATTCGCAATAGTGTGAACCCAGCCAACTCAATATTGAACCCTACGGACTAAGACTGGGATGCCATTAAAGTTCATGTGCATGTAAAGGCAGGCGTCCCAAGACTTTTGACAATATAGTGTATATACATCTATTCTTGCAGGGAAAGCATTTGTCGTATCGTGGGTCGAGGTCAGCTGACTAGGAAAATGTCAGCCATTCTCTGGGCTCATAAGGACCTCTTTGCAGGCCGGCCCTGGTGAATGAGTGGAAGGGCAGCCGCGGTGACCAGCCTCTCCCAGACTTCTTTCGGGTCTTTGTTCAGCAGCGAGAAGCTGACTTCTGGGAGATGAAAGGAACTTCAGAAAGTCAGTGGTTCCTTGTGATTCCCCTTGTCCCGCTGTACACTTTCATGTGGCGGGTTCGCTCCATGCATATACATGAGCACAGGCTGCACACAATTAGCAAACACAGCACTTAGTTCATGGCATTTCCAAGAACGAAAGCTGCTGGAGTGCAGTGCGTAGCATGTGACGTGGAGCCGCATTAAAGTAGATGAGAACCCTAACTCAATGACATTAATTTGCTAAAACACCATGTATCATAAACAACTGCCATTAAAAAAAAAAAAAAAAGTTTGTTTTAAATAAAATATTGTTTTCACCTTTGTAACATCTCAATGCTTCTGATCCCCTACAGCCTTTTTGCAGCCAGTGTTCTATCTGATGAAATTCTTATTTGTATCAAGCCACTGGGTGGTACTGTGGCTTAAGTGCCACGTCCTAGAAATTTTGAATAGCAAAGGAGAGTAGGGCTTGGACTTTTTAGGCACAGTCAACAAATATTTATAGAAAATTAATTTTATTTAAATATAAACACCTAAAAAATTCATGATCTCTAAAAACCCACATTCATAGTGTAATACATCATATACAATACCGCTACTGTACAGAACCAATGATAACTATATGGAGACAGGGAAATGAGTATATGTCGTTCCGTATATTTTATGAATCCACGAGTATGGTTCAAAGAACAAGTAGACGGTGTAGTGATGTTCAGATGGAAACACTTCGCTCTACATGTTGCGCGCTCATTGCGCTTCTTCAGGAGCTTATATATTTATGCGTAATGTGGAATAATTAAACGCATGCAATTTTTTTTTTTTTATTCTGTTTATTGAGTTTGTTTAACCACTTGACATCCGCTCTATGGCCGAATGATGGCCACAGCGTGGATCTGAATTTCCGGGAGGCCGTCATATGACGGCCTCCCCCGTGCACGTGCCCTGCAGGGTGCGCGCCAAGCGCGCTGTGATCACCGAGTCACTGAGACTCAGGTGATCACCGATCCGAGTAAGGGACTGGATCGGTGTTATAGCTGCAAAGGGTGGGCCAACTCAATATTGAACCCTACGGACTAAGACTGGGATCTCATTAAAGTTCATGTGCGTGTAAAGGCTGGCGTCCCAATACTTTTGGTAATATAGTGTGTGTGTGTGTATATATATATATAATGTATTATTATATATATTAATATACTGTATATTATATACAGTGTATTATTAATACTTTTTTTTTTGCTATTTTCCACTAATATGGAATTTCCCTTTAAAGTACACTTTAGGTTTGTGAGAAGTCTCTACTCCTTTACAAATCAAACCCCAATAGGACATGTACAGTAGGTCTATGCGCAGACTTTTCCATTCTCAGACTTGATGGAAAAAGTACAGACACGTCAAATGTGTCCATTTCATCCAAACAGGAAGCATGAGAAGCTTTTGCTGGCTTCTGGGGAGGACAAATCTCCCCCCCCCCCACCCCCCCCCACCGAATATAATTAGATATGACATCACAGAATGGTTCCATAAATGGGGACAAATGTCGAAGTATTCCGGTTATCTCATAGAACACACATATAGGAAGTTACAAGCGTAAAATGTACCAAATTCTGCACGGATTGTTTTTATTGGCTCACGGCACAGACATTCATCACACAGCCCGGCTCTACAAACAACATTACAAACTTTTTCACGACAGCATGGGGCTGATTTGCCAAAGACGTAGAGGCTGTCAATAAGGTGAGCCTGTGTTGGCTTTGAATTCCCAATTATGTGCAAATTATGAGAAATTAAAAAAGAACTGAGATATTTTCTTCTTCATGATTGGTTGATTGAAATAAACTCAACTTCACCTCATTCACTTTGGTAACAGTCACTTTAAGACCAGGCCACTTTAAGACACTTTTTGTAAAAATGTGTATTTTTTGCTAGAAAATAGCTTAGAACCCCCAAACGTTATATATAAGTGTATATAAAGATATATATTTTTAGCAGAGATGCTAGAGAATAAAATGGCAATCGTTGGAATTTTTTTCTCATGCGCTATTTGCGCAACGGTTTTTCAAAAGCTATTTGGTTTGGTAAAAATACACTTTAATGAATATAAATTTTAGTCCCCTGCCCTACTATGTGTAAATATAAACTACAAATGTGTTTAAGGGTCTGCTGCTATATACCCAATACGTGTTCAAAAGTGATAAAAATAGCTAAAAAATGGTAAAACGCTCCCCTCTACCAAACCAATAAAACACTATATAAACACAATATAAAGAAAATATTACACTGCAGTATAACAATATATATATATAAGTATGTACACAGGCATAGGATCGCTTGGATACTGGTAACAGCAGCCCACATACAGGACGTTCTGGTTAGGCGTGCTGACCTCACTAGGCCCCGGTCCAACGCATTTCGTCACAATCACGTGACTTTTTCCAGTAGGATAGCTAGACTTGGCACTAAGTGACACTTGTTTTATACAGGAATACCCCACTTTTAAGTACACAATGGGGTTTATTTACTAAAACTGGAAAGTGCAAAATGAGGCTCACTTCTGCATAGAAACCAACGAGCTTCCAGGTTTTATTACCAAAGCTTAATTGAACAAGCTGGGGTTAGAAGCTCATTGGTTTCTCATTGGGTGAGAGAGCATGTTCATGTATATGAAGGAGGGTAAAGGTAATGTCAATAGTGACATAGGTGTGCGCAGGGGGTGTGCCAGGTGTGCCTGGGCACACCCTAATCACTACGCGCAGTGCCGATTCCCCCTACTGCACAGGCTTCCCCCGTGTTGCATGTTGCCCCCCCTACAGTGCTGCTGGCTTCCCTCCTTTCCCCCTAGCTGTTGCAGGGGATGTTTCAGGATGGAGAGTGGGGGAAGGGGCTAATAAATATGTCATGTCTAAATGAACACAGTGAACACACTCGCTCACTGTGCTCATCCACAATTGAAGCATAGTAAACGGTGTTTACTATGCTTCCGTTTGTGAATGAACAAGAAGCCACTCAGCACTGAGCACTTCCCATTCTTTCACTGTCCAGTGCAGCTGAGGCTCCAGAGAAAGGCGTGTGTGTTTGAGCTCTGGGGTGCACACCCTAATGCAATATGCTGCGCATGCCTATGAATAGTGATCAACTTGGGGACACCCGCCCAAGGCTGGCCATACATTATGCAATTTTCTCTTCTTTAAGCACAGGTTGAAGGAAAGAAAATTGCTTGATTCCCTCATTAACACAGTCAGCGTTGATGGGGGAATCCTTCCCCCTGCACTATTGTATTCTGACAGCCCAGACCAGATTTATAAGGGGGCAAAAGGGGCAATTTTGTATAGAGCCCCCCCCCCCCCATACAAAAATTAAATAAAACAATATAGAAAAATTATATATAAAATAAAATAAATAATAATAAAATACTATAAAATGTATAATAAAAAAATGTACTTTCTTTTATTTTATGTATCTTGGGAATACATTATTTTGCCGGCCATCACCTGTAAAACTCCGGACTGGTTTATTGTATCGTTTTTCAAAAATACATTTTGGCGGCTCAAGCAAACCACACATAGGGTGCATGTGTGGCCTCAGAATGACGTGGTGTCGCGCATTTTAAAAATGTGTGATTGTCATTGAGAATGTACACCAACTCTGTGTATAAGAGGCCCCTCGAACCTGAAGTGCCTGGGCCCCCCATGGTCTAAATCTGGCTCTGCCATCAGAATACAATGATTACTGCTGGCAGCTGTAGGCGCTGTGCCAACTTCAGTACAACCAGTCTGCTCATAGATGGATCAAAATTGCTGAACCAGCCAAAACTCGGCTGGTTCCTGCTGAATCGGCCAAATCCATCTAAGGCCTGGCTTAACTCATTCATTGAAAAAGTTTGACCTGTTGATGTCTTGAGAGCCTACACACAGTCATTTCTCAATCCAACTGCTAGATCAGGAGAAGGTCTTCTTCTGGGCCTCTGATAGCCAACTGCTGCCTTGAGAGGGTGACTGCAATCTACTAATATATAAAACGACTCGGAAATAAAAAGAAATAAAAAAAAAAAAGCAGTCCTTAGAGGGCCACACTGATACTTGCGTACATCTTTAATGCAGATGTTTCTCTTGACCCTGATATAATATAGTTAGTTACATTTGGCCTTGACCACCACATCCAACCTCATCAGACCTCAGTATCCCTGGCACTGGTGAGTTTCTTCATATAAACTATGGCATTCATGTTCTGTTTCATGGTTTGTAGAGCACGTTGCAAGAATGTTCTTTCCCAGTCTTGACCCTACTAGTGATCTTCTCAGTCTCTGGTTGAGATCAGTCAAATTACCCGAGAAGGGGAAGGGAAGAGATCACCACCATTGTTCTTACGCCTTTTGCTCTTTAGACTAGATGTAAACCCAACCACTAAAATCCCATATAAGCTTCAACAAGTAAATGTGATTTCAAAAGTCTTTTTCAAACTTTTGATGAAAAATAATACCTAACGATCCTGCCATGAAGGTCCCAGTTCAGGCACTTCCAGTTAAGGGGTGAAGTATATATACTCCCATGTTATCACCCTGTATCATACACCCCTGACAAAGCATAGGAATAGTCCACCCTTATTTTAAAATAAAATGCAGTGCTTATTAAATATATAAAAGTCCATCAAAGCAATTCATATAGATCCAAGGAGAGCACCCTAGGTGAACATCAAGAGTTCTTCTATAAGTGGTAAAAAAAAAGATCCTCCACCAACACCACAGAACATTGGGCCTCTTACCCTCAGAAATGGACCACCAAGCTATAAGTGGTCTAGCAGCGCTCAATAATCCACCTGGCATGGTCAAGTTCTCAAAGGACTGCACAAGGATTATGGTTGAATCTTGATATCCCCTCTAGGAGTGTCTCTCCACAGGTCTGATCACCATACATGTGTGTCTGAAGGAGAACAAAAAACGCCTCATGGTGTAGTATGTAAAAGCACTTAAATGTTTATTAAAAGTTTCCAGAATACTCACACAATGTTTGAACAATTTGAGTCATTTGAATTCCATGTAAGTCCACCATTGGTCCAGACAAATGATGTGCAGCTGATGCTGGATCGGGTGCATCTAGACATCTAGGAAACAGCTAAAGAGACTGAAGATGATCAGCAGCACTGAGATGGGAAAAAAGGATGAAAAAAATTTGAAAATGGAATCTCTTAAAAAAAAAAAGAAAAGAAAAAAGAAAAGTATCCCAATTGTTTATGATGTGCACAGAGCAAACTAAAGGGTCTATTTATATGTTCATAAATAAATTTGCTGAACACATTTCTCAGCATTAGCACAGTCGTCGCGATTAATCCCTGTAATATGTCCAATGTGTCTATTTCCTATGATCGGTAACTCCATCTAGTGGCCATAATGCGGTATTTTCCTGAAATACCTCAATCAGGAATGTACCACATTATGGCCACTAGATGGAGCTAAGGATCTTAGGAAGTTGTAATCAAGTGAAACCCACCCACCTGGGTGGAGAGAAAGTGCTGCTAGCCCAAAATATGATTCATTTGAAAAATTGCTCCCAAGGGCCTATGGGAAGCTAGAAAAAAATTAGACTGAATAGAATATATCAAAAAAAGTTTTTTTTTTTTACGTACAAATATATGAAAAAAACACATGAATTAAAAACTGCATGAGCTCTGATATGCATGGTATCCAAACATGAGATGTCAATATTACAAATAGCAAAAAAGAGTTTCTTAACACTAAATCAGAGAAGAGCCCCAACGCGTTTCGATTGTATATTGTTCTGATCTTCCTCAGGGGGGTGAAGACATCTTCAAATTGAAATATCGTGCATGACCAGAGTCGATTAAAAACATATAGGCGGGGTAGTTTCCAAGTGGTGATTGGTCAAAGCAGTATGGGCCCACACCAACCCACGGAAAGTCACACACGGCATATAGGGGAACTGATCCCTGCTGCTGAATGCCCGCTTCTCCGCCTCTCCTTCCCGCATGGCATTCAGCGGCTGCAGTAGGGAAATGGGGGGCATCAGCTCCTCCACATGCTGCTCCCGTTGCCTCCTTATTGCTGTCCTGCTGGTCTGGGCTCCTGTGTCTTTCCCTGCCCCCCCTCCCACAGCGCTCCTGGGTTTCCCCCTCCCACCTCCTGCCAGCTGCTGCGGGGGATGTGTCAGGATGGAGAGCGGGGAAAGAGCCGGTAAATGTGTCATTTACCAGCCTCTTTCTTGTCTTAACCCCTTGGTGCCAGCCATATGCAAATATGGTCCTTAGCGTCGAGAGGCCGCATATTTCTGTGAATTGCTACCCATAGACATGTGTCGAGAGGTTGCGTGCTGCACGCTTACGGCACAGTTACCGTTGTTTACCCGAAAGCTCCCGATTGCAAGGAGCGTTTTCGGATCACGTGACCACCATGGCAGCCAATCACGGCGTTCACGTGGTCTTAAGCTCTGCTTCCCGGCATCATAAACCTCTTAAAGGGCCAGGAGGCGCTGGCGCTTAGAGGTTAATGAATAGAGTCTGTGATTGGTATTCATTCATAGCTGGGGCATAGTAAACTATGTTTGCTTTGCCTCAGTTTATGAATGAATGGGAAGCTCTGTACAGAGCTATTCCTGTTCATGCATTCTGTGCGGTTGACGTTGCAGAGAAAGGGACTGATGATTCTGTCCTCAGTCCTTATCTCTGTCTCAGTGAGACATCAGGGGTCTGTCTAGATCCCTGATATCTCGCCAAAACCTCCCAACCTAAAAAAATATGTAAAAATGTATAAAAAGAAAAATTGTAAAAAAAAAAAAGAAATAATATAATGGTAAAAAAATATAAAAAGTCATAAAAAAAGAATTAAATGAACGACTGACAGCAGTGGCAGAACTACCGGGGTCACAAAGGTCGCACTTGCGACTGGGTTCTGGCGTTCCACCATCGTGAGGGGACCCCAAGACGGCAGGAAGGTGGCCCGCTGCGGGACCATAGTAAAGGGTCCCGCAATGGTTTCTTGCACTGGGGCCCTGAAGGTTTTAGTTACGCCTCTGGTTTGAGATAAATGTGGGTAATCATTTTGGATCTTCTGTTGGTTTGTGGATCATCTGTTAGAAGAGGGGATTCTGATCGGTTGCCGCGTTCCTCTTCCCTCCACTGGCCTTTGCGCACCAGAAAATCCTTTCATTATGACATGTAAAATGTTTTGTCGCTCCAGATTATCAGCCGCGGCTTGCGCTGTGCGTAGTGGTTTGCTCAGCTCTGTTTGCATACTGGAATCTTATCAGAAGGAAACGTTCCCGAAAAAACATAAACTGAACACTAAATAAACATTCTCTTGCTGTCTTCAAACAGAAAAATGACAGCGAGAGTTTTAAAAGCCAGAGGAGCGTAACGTATCAGACCAAACAGACGACCAAGCCCCAAACACCTGCACAGTGATGTCACAGAGAGAAAAATGTCACCAGATGCTGTCTAAAGCCAGTGCAGATGTCATTTGTTCATCGGAGAGCGGTCACCATGCACAGAGAGCAACAATCAGCATGCAAGTACTAGGTTCTGCTGCTCTTTACATGTATTAAAGGGATAGATCATCCAAATATGATGCTTCCACCTTGTTCTGGTTCTGGTTCAAATACCAATTTATGCATTGATATACCTCCTTAGACCCAGTCTGTCCATACAATATGGTCACCAAGGGCCGCTGATAAGGGGTAGCGCCTGCTGTCCTGCACAGGGCCCAGGTCCCATAAGTTCAACAGGGGGCCCAGAGCAGCAGGAGTGAGCGTAGTTAATGGAACCAATCTCCCTGTGGCCCTCCCTGTGTTTACAGATGCTTCAGTTTATGAATGAACAGGGAGCCTCTATATAGAGCGCTTCCTGTTCATTCACTCTGCAGCTAGCACTGCAGAGAAAGGATTGAAGGATCTGTATTCTCAATCTCTTTCTCTGTCTCAAAAGTGAGACTTTGAGTGTCTGTTTAGACCCCTCATATTTCACCAACCTCCACAAGGCTGTTCAAAAATGTAAAAAATAAATAAATTAAAATTATAAATAATAATAAAATAAAAAAAAAAAAAAAATTAAAGATGAATTATATAATAAAAAAAAAAGATCCTGTTCCTTTAAAGCATGTTAAACAGCATAGTGCATGGGGTCTCAGACTGGCGGCCCTCCAGCTGTTGCAAAACTAAAAGTCCCATCATGCCTCTGCCTGTGGGAGTCATGCTTGTAACTGTCATCCTTGCAATGCCTCATGGGACTTGTCGTTTGGAAACTGCTGGAGGGTGCCAGTTTGAGACCCCTGGCATAGTGCTTGTGCTGAGTAATGTGTCCCTTTCTATGTTGTAAAATACCTGGTTGATCCTGCCAGTACCTGTATGTACCTGTATGTGAACTGACCACGGTAATCATGACTGCTGATTCATGACGCCGTAGTCAGTTTACATGCCTCCGTCATCCCACTTTGTTCAGAGTCTCTCCTCTCTCTCCCTCCCTCCCTGCCTGTCAGTTCCTAGTGTGTGAGCGATCTCCAAACCCGCCCCTCCACTCCTGACGATATTTTGTGTGGCAGTAAAGTCAGTGAGTACCATTACTGTCAGCACGTCTGTTATAACAAGGTATAATATCCAGTGTCAATGTTTTTTTTTAAATTATGCTGCTAAATACCTTTTTTCAGAGGACCACTGTACGGTCACATGACCTCCTGCCGCTCCTCTCCCCTTATCTAAAGACTACAGAGGGAGGGGCTAAGTGGACAGCACAGTAGTCATGTGACCTCCCAACTGAGGGGAATTTCAGCCCCTGCCGCTGTAGTCTTTAGATTGGGGGAGGAAAGCGGCACAAGGTCACGTGACCGCACAGCGGCGCTCTGAAATAAGGTATTTAGCAGCATCATTTAAAAAAAACATCGACACTGGGTATTATTCCTTGTCATAACAGAGGGGCTGGCAGTAATGGTACTCACTGACTTTACAACCACTTTAAGGGCTCATTCTCGCAGGTATTCCGGTTGCATAAATAAAAAGTTTGTTCATGCGGCTGGAACCGCCGTTAGGATTGGTTTACTGTTCCTGTCTGCTAGGCTGAACGGGACCCCATGATTTCCAACAGCAGCCCTGTGGTGGTCACCTGCTGACTTGACTCCTTCCACAGGCAGCTTAACTTCAGCAAGATTAGAAGTTGAATCAAATACAATTCTACTTCCAAAAATTGCAGTACAGGGGATCTTTTTCTCATCTTTTCTCATCAACCAGACAAATTTCAATCCGCTTATGGGCAGGCTGGTTGTACTGAAGTCTATCCATTGACTGACTGCAGTACAATTAGCCTATTTTATTTAATCAATGCGGCTATAGGTGATTTTTTTTTTTGTTTTTGCTGAATATCAGTTTTACATTGCAGAACCACGCAGTGTGGCCCCAATCAATGGTCTTAATAGGCGAATTTGACTCTGTAAAGCATTACTGCCACGCCATGTGTACAGCCCTGCCAGGCTGCTGTTATGTCAGAATTCCAGTGGGTGGCCATTAGGGGTATAGCGGTTGGGAGGGGGTAAAATCTCGTGGTTGAGCCATGCTTTTACCAATCCCTAAACGCTATCCCCTTTAGCTGCAGAAGCAGCAGGCGGGGTTGTACACATGCAACAGCCTTAGCAGGAATTAAACCCCCTGGCACTTCCACGGGCATTATTTTATTTATTTATTTATTAAAGGTACATAATAGCACCATCAGTTTACGCAGTGCTTTACATATACATTGTACATTCGCATCAGTTCCTGCCCCTCAAGGAGCTTACAATCGAAGGTACTACAACCCATTCAATTGAATGGTGCCACTATGCAAGCAATCCACAAAGCAAGCAGTTGCACCACACTAGTGTTGGGTTAAAGCGGTAGTAAACCGCTGGGTGTTTTTTTTTTTCTAACCTGAAAGGTAATGTCATAATGTGCTAGTATGCATTGCATACTAGCACATTGTGTTAAACTAAGCTGAAAATGAAGCCTTCCAGCACCACTCTGACTGGCCGGAGCCGCAATGACGCCACTCCCGCGCATGTGTGCGGGAGCTGCCGTTTACGGCACAGGACTCTGTCTGAAGGAACGGCCCGGGTGGTCGTTCCTTCAGAACTTTTGCGCCGGGATGTCACCTGCTGCATGTACAATAAATACCTCCTAAACGGTGCACGTTTAAGAGATATTTACATTACCTATAGGTAAGCCTTATTATAGACCAGGGGTCACCAAACTTTCTAAACAAAGGGCCAGTTTATTGTCCTTCAGACATTAAGGGGGCCGGACTGTGGCCAGTGGGAGTAGAAAAGGTCCCAACATCTGTGGGAATAAACAATGCCCTATCGTTGGTGTCAGTCGGAGGAATTGTGCCCCGATAATTGGTGTCATTAGGAGGAATTGTGTACCATCGTTGGTATCATTGGGTAGAATTGTGCCCCACCGTTGGTGTCATTAACAGGAATTGTGCCCCATTGTTGGTGTCATTGGGAGGAATTGTGCCCCATCGTTGGTATCATTGGGTAGAATTGTGCCCCACCGTTGGTGTCATTAAGAGGAATTGTGCCCCACCTTTGGTGTCATTGGGAGGAATTGTGCCCCATCGTTTTTGTCATTAGGAGGAATTGTACCCCATCATTGGTGTCCTTGGGAGGAATTGTGCCCCATCGTTGGTGTCATTAGGAGGAATTGTGCCCCGTCCTTGGTGTCCTTGGGAGGAATTGTGCCCCATCATTTTTGTCATTAGGAGGAATTGTGCCCCATCATTGGTGTCCTTGGGAGGAATTGTGCCCCATCGTTGGTGTCATTAGGAGGAATTGTGCCCCATCGTTGGTGTCATTGGGAGGAATTGTGCCCCATCATTGGTTTCATTGGGAGGAATTGTGCCCCATCGTTTATGTCATTAGGAGGAATTGTGCCCCATCGTTGGTGTCCTTGGGAGGAATTGTGCACCTTCATTAGTGTCGGGGGGATTGTGCCCCATTGTTGGTATCTGTGGATGAAATAGTGCCCTAAGGGCCAGATAGAAGCAGGCAAAAGGCCGCATCCAGCCCCCGGGCCGCAGTTTGGAGACCACTGTTATAGAACTACCTATAGGTGAAAATGGAAGATGGGAGTTTACTCCCACTTTAAGGAGGCAGTGAGCAGGTGATACAAGACCTCCTCGCCAGCTTTCAAATAACATTCCAATTCTCTTCAGAGAGCAAACCTCATGTGAACAAGCCCTATATGAGATAGGGACCTTAGATTGTAAGCTCCTTGAGAGCAGTGACTGATGAGAACGGACCATATGTAAAACACTGCATAAACTCCATGTAAATGCCTGTAATAAATGAATATAATAACTAAATTATAAAGTATTTAATGACCAGGCATGCAAGTCTACATTCCGCCACCAGATGGCACTGCCAGCTTGCCTATGGAGGACATTGCATACAATTATGTGATACATGTCAGCAGCCTGAGCAGCAGAGATGGATAGATAATTCCCCCCCTTACTATGAAAAAGGCGAAATGAATATGAAAAAAAAGAAAAAAGAAAAAAAAAAAACAATTGTGTCTTTCCTCAGTTATTAATCATAATTTATTGCTTAACATTTTCATAGCAGACACACCTCCTTGAAACCTCACTCCTCTATGCCTACAGAAAGGCCAAGGAGGAGGGGGGGGGAAATCCGGTGTACACAGATTCTAAATATTTCAGGTTGTGTGACTTTGTGTTTGACCTTATGAGAAGATGAACTAATCCTGCAATATAATAGACTTTTATAGAGATATGGAAAACGGCTCCGCTTTATCAGAGTTGCCACGGCAACCATCAGTCTATGGGCCTTGCTGGGATGCAAGGGAGGTTATTAAATGTGTGCTGGTGTATATTGGAAAAATACAGCTTTTTGTCATTGTGAGTCACTCGCGGCCTTTTCATACGTAATGTTTGGGTTATAAAAAAAAAAAAAAAAAAAAAAAACAACATGTTCAGTTCTGTGCGCGGTGGGGGTTGGGAGGGGGTTGGGGGGGGGGGGACCTGAAATGCGGGGCTGCCAAAATTGCACGATGGCGAAACATCTTGCGGTCCTTATTTAAACGATTTTTTTTTTTATTGTGCATTCTTTTTTTTTATGTACGTTGCATGGTGTGAGCGTAATTAAACCAACCGGACTCACAACATTCAAGATCTAATAGTAAGACGATAGCGGTCAGACCGGAAAGTGATCTTTGCATGCGCCCCTTCCCGGTTGGCTGTTTTAAAGGGAAAAATGTAATTGGTCCTCCCGGAACACGGCCAGTGCCAGGATGCAATGATGTTACAGAATGATGAAAGAGATGGGAAGGTGCCTGGTCATGTAGCCTTCCCAGGGTGTATCTGTGGGCAGGGCTGCTGTTAGAAACCACAGGGGGCCCCATACAGCCAATGCTTCAGTTACGAACGAACACAGTGAGTGATCAGCACCGATCGCTCATTGTGTTCATTCAGGAAAGGAAAGGGCTGGTAAAAATGACGTCTTTACCTATCCCTTCCCCCACTCTCAATCTTGAAGGATCCTATTATGTGCTCGCAGCTGCTGACGGAAAGAAGAGGAGGGAAACCAGCAGCTCTGCGGGGGGTAGGGGGCGACATGGGGGGAACAAATAGTGCACAGGGAGGGTTATCGGTGTGATGGGGGGGGGGTAATTAAGGGGGTACCATCAGTCCTCCTGTACGGGGCCCGGGCCAGCAGGGGGGCCCAGGCAGCAGGGTGAATCAGATGTGGGCAAGGAGGGTGATCGGTGCGGTGAGTGGGGGGCAATTACTGGAAGCGATCCCCTGTATGTCTCTCTCCGCAGAAGCTGAAAGCCAACGGGAGAGAGAGGGAGAAGAAGCCAGATTTCAGCTACTGGAGAAAGAGGGATTGGTTCCAGTAATTGCCCCCCCCCCCCCCCCCCCCACCGCACCGATCCCCCTCCTTGCCCACATTTGATTCACCCTGCTGCCTGTGCCCCCCTGCTGGCCTGGGCCCCGTACAGGAGGACTGTTGGTACCCCCTTTTCTATGGACCTGTCTGTGAGGCACTGGCTGCATCACCAGTGCCTCTACAGAATGACTGTATGCCACAGGGACCTTCCAACCCATATCTACAGTTAGCCTAAAGGTTATCTAAACCCCTCCCAAAAATGCAATATGTGGTTGCTTAATTAAATATGTGGCCTCTCGGCAGGCGGGCCTTGGAGCCAAGCGGACGCACATTGGCGTGCAATATTGCGAAAACCGCTGTGCCGGGATATTGAAAAAACAGCTGTGCGGCCCACACTGTCACCGGCGGCTAACCGAAAACTCCCAATCGCTACTTGCGATCGTGAGCTTTCCGACTGTGACTGCCGTGACAGCCAATCGCGGCGGTCACATGATCATAAACCCCGCCTCCCAGAATCCTAAACCCACAATGGGCAGGGGGGCACCCGCACCAAGAGGTTAACATATAATATTGATATAATATATTACTTATAGTAATTTCCTATGATCTATGCTCCATCTAGTGGCCCTATAATGATATTATTTCTGATTGAGGGTTTTTTTAAGGAAAAATATTGCTTTATGGCCACTAGATGGAGCTAGTGGTCATAGGAAATTAGTGTATTAAGGAATATTGGGCTGGTTGGGTGACCACATTTTTTATTGAATTGAACCCTGGTGACCCTGCCAGTAACACATTTACAGTTCAATTGGCAAGGATTACTGGTTAAACTGTATTTATAGAGGAGCAGCATTGTCACCTAAGCTGCTCTCTGTTTGGAATACAAATACCTCTCTATGAGGAATTGCTTTCTAATAGAAGCTTCCACTCCACCCCACTTCCTTTTTGTAAACCGTCAACGCATTTAGTGAAACATGTCAACTTGAATATATATCAATGCACCTTTATTCTTCATTAAAAATAACGGAGGGGACCTTCTTCTTCTTCTTCTTCATTCTCTGGCTGGCCCTTCAGTGACGTCGGTGCCAGATCTCGCACATGCGCTTTTAGAAATCTGGTGCAGTTTTTCTCAGACACATTTTTCTCGGGTTCTTTTACAATTGCAATCCGCTTCTTGATCTGTAGAGGCACTGGTGACATAGCCAGGGCCTCACATATGCAGCCTGGGAAGGCTACGTCACCTCACCAGTGCCTTTCCTGGAGCTCTCCCAGCTAAACTATGAGATTTTAAAAAAACTTAGCAGCGAGAGCTTCCTGAAAGGCACTGGTGATGTAGCTTTACATGTGTGCATCTGGCTACCTACCTGTGTGTTTACGGACCAAGACGTGGTTTGCAATTATAAGTAATTAGCCAAATCTATGTTTTAATCACAAGCTTTTAATTTTTTGAAATGTAAAAGCAGAGCTGTGTGCCTCTTGGATTTTAAGTGTGTGTGTGTGTGGGGGGTGGGGGTCCACTTTGAGCACATAGGACATAACAAGTACACCAGATTTATTGCAGGATCAATTGAATTATTTTTTTTGCCACTAATCCAAGGACTGGTAATCTGCAATGTATTTTTAAAAAATATGCGTATCTGTTGACTGTCATTGCTGACCTCCCTTTGAAAATGCAAGTTGCCTGGCTGTCATTCAATCTCTAGGCTTTAATATTACATGAGTCACTGACCTATAACAAATATGCAGATCAGGAAAGTCAGTGTGCTCTGCATTCTTGTTTCAGGTCAGCGACTCCTACCATGGAATCAAGACAATCGGCATGAAAGACAAAAAATAAATAATAAATCCTAGAAGGCGAGTTTAGCAAATGCAGCTTTCAAGTTTCTCCAATGATAAGTTCCCTCTAACAACACAAAATCATTTACTATGCTAAGTAATCGCACACTTTGCTAAGTAGTCAGCCCCAACTTTTTTTTCAGTAAATCACCCCCATTGCATTTCCTACAGACACCAATAAACCCGGCAGAGGGAAATGGCAGCTGGAAAAGGAAAGTTTATTACATTGATAGCAGAGAAAATATAAAGTTTTTAGTTATGTTTTGAACACTTTAGGAAATAAAATCCCATTATATTTTTGTGCACACCCAAAATATAATGGGAATGTAAAGGTGAACTAAAGCCTCGTACACACGATCGGACTTTCCGACGGGAAATGTGTGATGACAGGCTGTTGGCGGTAAATCCGACCGTGTGTACGCTCCATCGGACAATTGTTGTCGGATTTTCCGCGAACAAATGTTGGATGGCAGGTTTTCAAATTTTCCGCAGACAAATGTGTGTTGTCGGATTTTCCGAGCGTGTGTACACAAGTCCGTCGGACAAAAGTCCAAAGTACAAACACGCATGCTCGGAAGCAAGGACAAGCCGGAAGTGGTCGGTCTTCGTAATGGAGAATTAACATTCGTGACGCGGCAAATTATGAAATCTCGAAATGCAGCGCACAATTCTCTTCTTCTTTAATGGGATAATAATGAAGCTGCTTTACTGGAGATACTGATGGAGTTATTGCAAACTAATTTTCAAAGGCTTTTTTTTTTCTAGTGATATCAAGAATAATATTATTATGCTTTTTTTTTATTTTATTTGGGAAAGTTACCACAACGCCATTATCCTGTAGTTTTTAAGATCAAAGATACAACTATGTTGGTGTCCCTTGTCAATTTTACATTGTATTTTTTAAAATGTAACTGCCGACTCCCAAACTGTCATTTGAAGTAAAACACAAGTATTATTCTACACAATTTTTTTATTGTGCATTAAAAAAAGAAAACAAATAAAATTAGACATGCTATCTGCCAATATAATTTAACCAAAAAGTGCATTCTATGCATCAAAAAAATATAGAAAATACAACAAATCAAATCATTATTATTCAACCAAAAAAAAATGTCGAAGCAATAACTCCAAGGCCATTAATAAATAACACGTTATCTCCTCCGATTCAGCAACATGTCTGGTTGACGAACGGCCGTTCAGAAACGAACTGAAAAGCACGAAATGAAAAACGCAAACTGAAAAGCGCTAAATGAAAAAGGCGAAAAGAAAAGCGCGAATCGACACTTGCCAAACGTCTACTAACGCGAAATTAGCAAAAGGAGCCCAAAGGGTGGTGCTAAAGAGCTGGAAAACCACGTAGTACGTCTAGTACGTCACTACGTTCGTAATTGTTGGCCAACAATTGTGTGGCCGTTTGTATGCAAGACAAGTTTGGGCCAACGCCCTTTGGACAAAATTCCACGGTTTTGTTGGCCAACAATCCGATGGTGTGTACGAGGCTTAAGAGTGAATTTGGTTTTCTTTTGGGAAATTCCATTCATTCCAAATTCGATTGTAAAAGCAAACACAATTTTGAAGTGCTTTCAATTGACATTTGTCAAGTCTCTGATGACATTATCAAGATTTTTTTGTCCAAATGTTCGTATGAAAAGATGAGAGATAGATAGATAGATAGATAGATAGATAGATAGATAGATAGATAGATAGATAGATAGATAGATAGATAGATAGACACTAGATAGATAGAATCACCCATAGTTGATCATGTCGACACCCTTTCACCTGACATCCATTTATTGAATAATCAAAGGGGCTGGACGTTCGTAATTGTTGGCCAACAATTGTGTGGCCGTGTGTATGCAAGACAAGTTTGGGCCAACGCCCTTCGGACAAAATTCCACGGTTTTGTTGGCCAACAATCCGATCGTGTGTACGAGGCTTAAGAGTGAATTTGGTTTTCTTTCGGGAAATTCCATTCATCCCAAATTCGATTGTAAAGGCAAACACAATTTTGAAGTGCTTTCAATTGACATTTGTCAAGTCTCTGATGACATTATCGAGATTTTTTTGTCCAAATGTTCGTATGAAAAGATGAGAGATTGTGTGGCCGTGCGTATGCAAGACAAGTTTGGGCCAACGCCCTTCGGACAAAATTCCACGGTTTTGTTGGCCAACAATCCGATCGTGTGCACGAGGCTTTACACTTTAAAGCACAACAAATTTACCACCAGCAGACCACCAGAATAAACCTCATGTCACACTCACAAGTGCCATGAGTTCTCCAAACATATACTTGATTTGTATGGGGCTGAATTACTAAAAGGCAAGTAGACTGTTCACTTTGCAAGTGAATTTTCCCTTGGCTTCGTGAATGAGCTGAAGCTGTGATGATGTCCACGTACTAGCAAAATTAGTTTTTTTTCTTATTTTTCATGCATGTGATTGAGTAATCTTTGCAAAGAGAATTCTCACTACATTTACTGAGCTAAGGGAAAATTCCTTTGCAAAATGAACAGCCTATTAGCCTTTGGTAAATCAAACCTTATGTGTCGCTGCCTTGTTGGCTTTCGACAGTAAAGTATCGCACCCATCGCTTCCAAAAATGCTGCAAAACCATTGCCAAAGAGAGGGTGCTGCCTTGCTCCTTCAGCCACCAAGGAGGGGAAGCTTGGCTCTCATCACACACCACCCCTTTGCAACCCGCAGCTGCTTTGGTGTTACATAGCCTGGATCTTGCAGTGCCTCGGCCGACTGATGGGACCTTAATAGTAATTTTTGGTTTCACTCCCTCAAAAAAATAATTGGGTCTGAGCTTTGTTGAGACTGTTTGTTTTTTTTTTATTCTAGATAACAATAATAAACTGCTCACGTCTGGAGATCCACCACTGTAGATTCATCAAGGGTTATAAGAGTTATATTTTTGCTTCTATCATCAGATAAATCAGAAATTGTTGCTTTTAATTTTGCGGTGGGAGTGTGCAATAAATAAACTGTGAAATATGCTACCGGCAAGCGCAAGTCGAGATTCAGTCTATCACCATTAAAGGCTTTTGTTTTTATCACCTTTAAATGGGCTTTTCATGAAGCTTCAAGTGTTAAAATTTGACTATTTAAATAGAGGATAATTGAGTTGATTGTAAAGCTCACAGCTAGCTGATTTAATTTTAAATTAGATTTGTGTTTATTTAGCACCCCTCGTGGGACTGTGTGTAGACACTGCTTCTATTTGGGGGCAGCCATTTTTTTTTTTTTTGCAATAGCAGGTACTTTAGCAGTATTGCGGACAGCGCCACTCTCAGGATCAACAGGCAAGAAGAGGTATCGCATTGCAGCCAATGATGATCAATGCTCTACATACCTTCATTTAGAAGTAATACATATAAAATAATGAACAATGTCATATTTACCTTCAAGTGTATGTATATTGGATAGAGTAGAGAATAGTTAAAACCCCTGTGACTTTATTTTTGTGGGGAAATTTACCTTAACTTTTTTTCCCAGAGATGCAACAGGAAGTTAGAGGAAATCTCTGAAAGTGAGGGGAATTCCCCTCCTAAAGAGTTGACCCAGCAAGAGGTCCCCCCCCCCCCCCCCCGGAAGATTGCCCCTCACCTCTTGAAATTCTGGATTTCCCCTCGCTTTCATACTCAGTCAATTTGGGGAAATTTACCTTCATTAGTTGTCCCAGAGATGCAACAGAAAGTTAGAAGAAATCCCCCAAAGAACGGGGGAATTCCCCTCTTAGTTAGTTGTCCTGAAACAGGTGTTCCATACTCAGTCCATTTGGGGAAATTTACCTTCACTTGTTGTCCCAGAGATGCAACAGAAAGTTAGAGGAAATCCCCCAAAGAAAGTGGGAATTCCCCTCTTAGTTAGTTGTCCCAAAACAGGTGTTCCATACTCAGTCCATTTGGGGAAATTTACCTTCACTTGTTGTCTTAGTTAGTTGTCCCCGGGAACAGGTGTTCCATTGAATGATTTCCCTTCACCTCTTGTTCTGGAGACATGGGGACAACTCTAAACTTTTGGATTCCCCCTCACATTTTTTCTCAGTCCATTTGGGGAAATTTACCTTCACTTGTTGTCCCAGAGTTACAACAGAAAGTTAGAGGAAATATCCCAAATAAAGTGGAATTCCCCTCTTAAACAGTTGTCCTCAGTGGCAGATTTTGCCTCACCACAAGTTTTAGGAGAAACTGTAAAATTTTGAATTACCCCTCAATTTTTTTCCAGTCCATTTGGGGAAATTTACCTTCACTTGTCTTAGAGATGCAACAGGAAGTTAGAAAAAAATCCCCCAAATCAAAGGGAATTCCCCTCCAAGATAGTCCCATAACAGATGTCCCTTTGGAAGATTTACCATCATCTCTTGTTCTGGAGACATGGGGACAACGCTAAACTTTTGGATTCCTACTCCAACTCCTTTCTTTCTCAGTCCATTTGGGGAAATTTACCTTCGCTTGTTGTCCCAGAGATGCAACAGGATGTTAGAAGAAATCTCCCAAAAAAGAGAGAGTTTAGCTCTAACACAACTGTCCCCAAAATGGGTGTCCCAGTGGAAGATTTCCCATCACCTCTTTTTCTGGAGACATGGGGACAACTCTAAACTTTTGGATTCCCCCTCTCTTTCTTTCTCAGTGCATTTGGGGAAATTTACCTTCACTTGTTGTCCCAGAGTTACAACAGAAAGTTAGAGGAAATCTCCCAAATAAAGTGGAATTCCCCTCTTAAAGAGTTGTCCTCAGTGACAAATTTTCCCTCACCTCATGTTTTAGGAAAAATGTTAAAATTTTGAATTTCCCCTCAATTTTTTTCCCAGACCATTTGCCGAAATTTACCTTCACTTGTTGTCTCAGAGATGCAGCAGGAATTTAGAAAAAATGCCCCAAAGAAAAGGGAATTCCCCTCCAAGATAGTTGTTCCTGGAAAAGGTGTCCCATTGGAAGATTTCCTATCACCTCTTGTTCTGGAGACATGGGGACAACTCTAAACTTTTGGATCCCCCCTCTCTTTCTTTCTCAGTGCATTTGAGGAAATTTACCTTCACTTGTTGTCCCAGAGTTACAACAGAAAGTTAGAGGAAATCTCCCAAATAAAGTGGAATTCCCCTCTTAAACAGTTGTCATCAGTGGCAAATTTTCACTCACCTCATGTTTTAGGAAAATGTTAACATTTTGAATTTCCCCTAAATTTTTTTCCGAGTCCATTTGGGGAAATTTACCATAACTCGTTGTCTCAGAGATGCAACAGGAAGTTAGAAAAAATGCCCCAAAGAAAAGGGAATTCCCCTCCAAGATAGTTGTTCCTGGAAAAGGTGTCCCTTTGGAAGATTTCCTATCACCTCTTTTTCTGGAGACATGGAGACAAATCTAAACTTTGGGATTCCCCCTCACTTTCTTTCTCAGTCCATTTGGGGAAATTTACCTTCACTTGTCCCGGAGATGCAGCAGAATGTTAGAAGAAAACTCCCAAAAAAGAGGGTATTTAGCTCTTACACAATTGTCTCCGGAACGGGTGTCCCAGTGGAAGATTTCCCATCACCTCTTTTTCTGGAGACACGGGGACAACTCTAAACTTTTGGATTCCCCCTCACTTTGTTTCTCGGTCACAATGGTCACGGAGAGGGGAAATCTTGCAATGGGTAAACCTTTCTAAGAGGAACTATTCCCTCAATTTGGCGAGATCTCCTTTTCCTATCATCTGTCTGGGACAGGAAGTGAAGAGAAATCTCTGAGACAGGAGAAAAACATAACTGCACCCCTAACCATTTCTTATCTATCTAAAACTAAAAAAGTTACATTGACTTACATTGCCTCTTCTGCCGCTGTACCTCTTCTAGTCAAAAATATAGAGCAGAAAATGGGAAACCTCCACAAAACCACATCACAATTTATATATCAAAACATAATTTATTACAGTATATATGGTTAAAATGTTTTCATATACATATAAAAACAGAAAAAAATGCAACATACATAATTGCCCTTAAGCATGATCCCTGCCCTTCAACCTCAAACATCTTAGTACAAAATTCTTTAATACGCGTATATCAAACATTGTTACATACAGTACATAGGGATAAGAAACTGTTCTCAGCACTAAGTTGTGTTTGCAGCAGGGGGATGCATCCCAACGCGCTTCACGAAGAGCTTCTTCAGGGAATCTAGGCGAAAATTGGTTGCATAATATGGAGTTTCCAGTTTAAGAAGAAAAGGCACCGAGTACTGGCAAACTCCAGGGTGGTGAAAGGCAACAATTGGATGAGAGCATATCCCCCCGCCAAGACAGAGATAAAAAAAAAAAAAGAGAACAAGCCTAAAGGAGTCCGGACTTTAGGAGCAGCCCATTCATTAAATTACCCTCTATTATTATAAGGGGCATCTTTAATATTAATTGGACCCTGGGCAAACATTTTCTTGGGCCCACCCAAATTCACTTATTGACTATTTGCAGGCGGCGCTGGCTCAAGGGGCAGCTGCTTTTGGGCCCCACAATAATGACTTGGCACTGGCAGCTGCCCCTTTTGCCCTGTGTTAAAGACGGTCCTGATTATTATTTGTACCTCAACATGAAAAATGAACAAGTGTTGAAGCTGGGAAATATTATTGGAAATAACAGTGGGTACAAATACAAACACAAAACAAACTATTAAAATAGAAGCAAAGGGGGCCCATAAGCAGGCAAAATCTTCACATGCAGTGAACAGACTTGAGCGTAGCCTGAGTTGATCAGAAATGTATTGGTACAATAATGAGCCATCCAAAAATTTGAAAAGGCCAGATGTGTTTTTCCCATTTGCAGACATTGGCGAACATGTTTGATAATCTCTGCACCTCTGCAATCTCTGCACCTGATCAGTAACCATTCATAGATGTATAGAAGTAAGCAAAGAGGAGAAATTAAGAAATTTTAGCCTAATAATAATCTTCCTCTTATAATAATATTATTTTTAATAACAATATTTTTTTATTTTTATTTGCACACATGGCCTGTCACACTTGTCGCTATTTCATTGATGTACTGTTTCCTAGTTTCACTAAGCAGTACTATATTTGCTTCTTCTCTGCAATTAATTTTCTGCAATCTTCAATTAGCTCCTCAGTCAGATCACTGTCGAGGTTGATTTTAAAAAAAGACTGTTGAAATGGCAAGGTTATTATGTGTCTGTATGATCATTGAGGGTTTATGTCAAAGAAACCACAAAAATACCTAGACCTGATCCCAACTGGGGCATTCTGCTACCACAATACACCTCAGATTATCCCACATCCCCCCTTTGCCAAATTAATGACAAATTAGTAGTTTGAGGAAGAAGAAAACATTTAAAACACTTATTCAAATTTAGCATAAAAAAAAATTGTATTTATTGCACATGCACAATATTGATCATGCCACTTTTAAAGCACACTTCATTCAATATTGTAACCAAATACTATATTTATTATTATTATCAATAATAAATAAATAATCATCCTGGACTATCCTACTTTCATGAACAAGATGTAAATATATATATATATATATATATATATATATATATATATATATATATATATATATATATATATATATATATATATATATATATATAATATATATATATATTATTTATTTTATATTAGATTAAATTACATATAATTAATATATATATATATACATATATATATATATATATATATATATATATATATATATATATATATATATATATATATATATATATATATATATATATTAAATAACATAAACATGCTGTTAATTAAAGTAGGATAGTAGGAAAGTAGGATAGTTCAAGATGAGTATTTATTTACACAGATATATTTGCAGTGTGCACATTTTTGTCTCCTCCTTCTCAGGTCACTCATTAAAAGCAATTACCATATACACAATCACACTTTGATCTTTGATGAGGACAGTGATGATGATGATGATAATGATGATGAATAATGATGATGATTATTATTATTATTATTATTATTATTATTATTATTATTATTATTAATATTTTTATAATCTTGTTTTAAATGCATGCAATT
>JBBHAA010001608.1:2400000-2410000 GCA_037953035.1 Aquarana catesbeiana | reverse complement strand
CAAAACAAACCCCCACATATACAAATACAAAACCACTAGTATGAAAAAATATGCATCCATGTACAGCCACAGCATGCAGCGTTTAGAGAAAGGCATACGTACAGACACCAATAAGATGGTGAGATACAGCTGTGCAAGCCAACACAACAACACAATAAAGACACATGTACATGTATACAATCACACATAAATACATATATCCACCAAAATACACAAAGGTGTTAGATATATACACGCAATAAATTATATATATAATTTATTGCTTGTGTATACATATAATACCGAGAGAGAGAGAGAGAGAGAGAGAGAGAGAGAGAGAGAGAGAGAGAGAGAGAGAGAGAGAGAGAGAGAGAGAGAGATTTATTACAAATAAACACACATACGATATTTACATATTTACATATAAGTAAAACCACTATACAATATATGCACACGAATAAATAGGCACCAAACTGAAGCAAAGACATATTATATATATAAGAGAAACTCACATAAGTGTATCAATCACATAATATACTCGCACATATACATTGACATACACACATATGATATATACATCATGCAAACCCACAAAACAATACAATACATACGTATATGTAGAAAAATTACACATGTATGTACACAGGCAAACTCACATAGGAATAGTACAACTTATTACACACCACACACATACAGGGAAAGGTAGAAACACACAATATATATATATATATATATATATATATATATATATATATATATATATATATATATATATATATATATATATATATATATATATATATATATATATATATATATATATATATACACACACACACACATACATTCATATAAGTATATCAAGCACATAATGCAAACGTTCTCCTATTGTTTTGTTGCATTCTTCTGGCCCTCCAATGAGAAATATAGGATTAATATATTTCTTTATTAGAGTAATAAGAGATGTATGCTCAGTGATGTGCTGGGCTGCATGCAGACAGAGCTGCTGATCCTTGAGGACAGATATTTAGGAAAGTGTGTAAATGATGTGTGACAGATAGCAGCTGGAGTGTCACATCTAGACACATCATCCCAGCCTGTCCCCCCTTCATACATACTGACACACCGCCTGCACCCAGCCCAGCACTATCAATTCTTTACAGATGTTCCCAGTGATAGTATATAGGTCTGGGTGGGGTAGGTACAGGATCAAATACACTCTTCCTAAAATCCCATTCAAGAAATCAAATGGACAGGATTCAAATTACAAAGAAAGATCATTCTCCGTTTACAGACATCTTCAAAACAATTTAGCAACACACATTTGCTATCAAATATTTGAATATTATATCAAATGAAAACAGGATATCACAGGTCAATGATTGTATCATAATTGATATTGTTCCTTATTATCATATTTAAAAACAAGGTCATACAGAACTTTAATTTCCTTTGTTTCTTTTACTTGTTTATTCTCCAATATCATAATGACAATATTTCTGTCTGTTTTGAAAAAAAAAAATTTTTATATATATAGATAGATAGATAGATAGATAGATAGATAGATAGATAGATAGATAGATAGATAGATAGATAGATAGATAGATATAGATAGCTAGCTAGCTATAGGTCTATCTATCTATCTATCTATCTATCTATCTATCTATCTATCTATCTATCTATCTATCTATCTATCTATCTATCTATCTATCTATCTATCTATATACTGTGTATGTCTTGAGTGAAGGAATAAATGAATAATGCAGCTTCCTAGGTGGGAAATAAGAAAGAGAATTAATTTAGACAAAACTCACAGTTTACAGAGAGATTTATTATTTGTAAAATAAAAAATACACACAAATATTGAATTGCACATTTTTATCTATGCTTTGTTTATTTGCAAATTATATATTTATATATTATTATGATTATTATTCTTTATATTTGACTTGTTTCTCAAAGTTTGCTTCTTTTGAATGTGTGCTTTTGTTTAGTATTTCTTTTTAGCTTTTGCTTTCTATGATTCTATGAAGCCTTTGCATTTGCAATTTTATTTATTTTTATTTTTTTTCTTGGTTGCTTGTGTTTTTGTGATTTATTTATTTGTAATCTGGGGAGTTATATGTGGAATGTCGGCAAGTCTGGCAAGCTGTGCATTGAGGCAAACGATGGGAATCTGGGTGTCCAAGGCTCAGTCAAGTCTTTTTCCCCAGCAGCACCTGCTATGTAGCCACAGCCTAGTCCCGTGCAGGAGATTTGCACAGCTTTGCATGTTTAAGTCCCATTTGTTGTGTGCAGGAAAAAAAAAGGGGGAGCAGGTCTGAGATCTGCAGGAGACCCTCCTGACTTTGGGCATTAGAGGCATGGCAGGCAGACACACACGTGCCCCTGGTGCTGGGCTCATTGAGGGCTGATTTGCAGGAATAAAAGGGGATTTAGCTGCCCATATTGGGGCATCTCCATCTCCAGTCTTGAGTGTGTTATTCCAGCTTGATGAGCTACAAGAGTCTTATCTCTCATCTCCATAATTCCAGCTTTCACCTGCCGTTATCTGATCTGCTCCATGCACTCATATAGACCAATGTTTTATGGAAATATCTGGGCTGAGTAGATGGAGGTAAGCAAGCAGCCTCCATAAAGATGGAGATGGATGGAGGTGGAAAGGCGAGGTCTTCTCTCTGCTTGAGGCTCTTCGCTTTCTGAACAGACAAATTGGAAGCCAATGACAGCTTCACACAAATGTAGGTGCAGAATGTCAGCTGCTGGGAAGAAGATCAGATGCTGCAATGGAGAAGGGAGGCCGGGGCCTCAGATTGGGGATCGTGCTGTCTGTGTGTCTTTCCTGTCGGCAAAAGTGTCTGCAGATCAGATCAGAGAATATAGTGAGATATTGACTGGCTGGGCTGTAGGTGTTGTGTTTAGATGGATTCAATTATTTATTTCTTTTTTGAGTTATGCAAAATGTCAAATATTCAAAATGTCAAACAGGTCCTTCCTGTTGAATCTATCTAGCCATTTATCTATATGCCCATATTACACATATTACATATTAACTGTGCATGTGCTCTGTGTGCACAGACATACATAACTATAAAAACATACAACTATACATACATACACTATATGTACATACAACTATACATACATACACTATATGTAAATACAACTAAACATACATACAACTATACATACATACATGAACTATAAAAACATACACTACATAGATACAACTACACAAACACACACTATATATGCATACAACATACACACACTCTACATACATACACTCTACATACACACAATTATACATACATACAACTACACAAACATACACTTTACATACAGTACATACATACACAGCTGTGTGCACAAACATATAACCAGTTGAAGATTATATCATTCTGCTTTTTATATTTTTGTATAATTGTATTATATAATATATCTAGATATCTAGATATCTAGATATCTAGATATATATATAGATATATACACACGCACATACACACACATAAGTATATTAGGCACATAATTCACCCATTTTCTTAATGTTGCAGTGTTCTCTGAGTCCTGTTGCATTATTCTGACCTTCTAATGAGAACTATAGCATGAATGTATATCTTTATTTGAGTGATAAGTGATGTATTCTCAGTGATGTGATGTGGATGCAGAAATGAACTGGAGGGCAGATCCTTGGGAAAGTCATGTCTGTATACACATACACAAACTGTCACACATACATTAATATATATATATATATATATATATATATATATATATATATATATATATATATATATATATTTTTCCCCCCCATCATTTGTACGTGACTGGGTATTAAAGTCAACACAGTTACAATTTAATGAGTGGGGATTCGCAACTCCTTTACTAAATGAACCCCCTATAGGTGCAGCTTATAGTGATTTGCACACACATGCATAACAGCTCTGGCAGATTTTGGGCACTATAGAGAAGTCAGGAGCCCCCTCCTCTGGTGGAAGCAGGAGGGACCCGGAAGGCTGTGTGTGTGTGAGTGTGTGGATATGTGTGACGCCATTGCTCAGTGCCTGTAATGTTGGTACCAGCACTGTGGGTGCTCAGACTGCCTGTGCTGGAATGGACAGCTTGGCCCGCCGCTTGCACTCCAGTCTTTAGACTCCTCTTGGTTGTAAGTATGCAGTCTGCTCTTTTCTAATCATTCATTTCCACTTGATCTCGTGTGTCGTGTTTTGTAGCTGACACAGTTGCTGTCTATTGCACGGACTCAGGATTTCATAGTATTTAATGGGTCTTCTCCTCTCTGACTTTGGCTTCTAAAGTGCACAGGAGAGGCGAGCAGAATGGAACAGACAGGTAGAAAGACACATGTAGCCCTATAGGAGTTTTTTTTCCTGAAAATAAGGAAAAACGCTAAGCTATAATTATTTGTTTGTTAATGAATTTTATTTGATTACTTCTTTATTTTCCTAATGAATACATTTTCTGGTGCTGTTTGTGCATGAAATAAAAGCGTTCTGGTTGCTGCGATGTTGATCGATGACCTGCGTATTCCCGTTCACATCACACTCAGGTGTGCTGGTACATTGTCATTGCATGAGATGTCTTTTCTACAATGTATACAATGCTGTCATGATCACAGTCCTTCTTCTGCTCTGTGTATATCCCCTCCTGTATCAGGTCTGCGATAATATCTCCTATTTATAAATTCGCAGTGTACATAAAATTAGCGTATCTGATGGTATTACACGGCGCAGGTATGGAGGATCTGAGCTATTTGTACAACATACAGAGAACTCTGCCTACTGCTTATAACCTCTCCTACCTAACCACTCACACAATTTACAACATTATCCATACATTGGAGAAAATGTTACAGACAAATGCATATTGAGGTAAAAAAATACAAAGTAAAATATTTAACAAATGCTTTATCTACAGCGAGGAAAAATAGAGCTATAGATAAAATACTTGAAATGCATGATTAGTCAGGTTAGCTAGAAAGATATTTATCTTTCTATAGAGTGAAAGAGGGGACGAGAGGAAGAAGCGAAAGTGTGTATGAGAGGAAAGAAAGAAAGAAAGAAAGAAAGAAAGAAAGAAAGAAAGAAAGAAAGAAAGAAAGAAAGAAAGAAAGAAAGAAAGAAAGAAAGAAAGAAAGAAAGAAAGAAAGAGAAAGAAAGATGTATGTTTATATATACATAGAGAGAGAGAAAGAGAGAGAGAGATTGCGAGAGAGGTACATAGATGATTAATCAGGTCCCTTAGAAGATAGATACAACATCTATAGATAGAATATCTACCAATATTCTATCTATATGAAGAGAAATGAGAGAAAGAAAGGGGAAGAGAAAAGGAGAGTAATATATATATATCTATTATTATCTATAGAGAGCTAGAGAGAGAGAGATGAGAGAAAGAGAAAAGGAAAATGAGAGAAATAGAGAGACAGAGAGAGAGAGAGAGAGAGAGAGAGAAAGAGTGAGGGAGAAAGAAGGATGATATATATATATATATATATATATATATATATATATATATATATATATATATGTGTGTGTGTGTGTGTGTGTGTGTGTGTGTGTGTGTGTGTGTGTGTGTGTGTGTGTGTATGTGATTAATGGGTCCTCTAGAAGATAGATATAACATCTATAGATAGAATATCTATCAATAGAAAGAGAAATGAGAGAAAGAAGGGGGAGAGAAAATGAGAGTAATATAGATAGATAGATAGATAGATCGATAGATAGATAGATAGATAGATAGATAGATAGATAGATAGATAGATAGATAGATAGATAGATAGATAGATAGATAGATAGATAGATAGATAGATAGATAGATAGATAGATAGAAAGAATAACTTATAAAGACAGTTTTTCAAAGTATGGTAGTAACAGTAGTGTGAAAGAGAAGGGTAAAAATGAAAAATAAGGGGAAGAAAATAAATATAGAATAAAGAGTGAGAGATCAGATAGCGAAAGATAGGAGACTGAAAAAGGTACATGTTTTATATATACAGAGAGAGAGAGAGAGAGAAAATGAAAGAAAGGTACATACATATGATATTCCTGGTTTGCTATAAGAATATATATATAATAATATTAAAATTATATATATACATCTATATATATATATCTATATATATCTATATATATATTTATATATATAGATATATATAGATATATATCTATCTATCTATATATATAGATATATATATCTATATATATATCTATATACATAGATATATATATCTATATATATATCTAGATATATATATAGATATATATATCTATATATATATCTATATATATATAGATATATATATAGATATCTATATCTATATCTATCTATCTATATATCTATATATCTATATATCTATATATCTATATATATAGATATATAGATATATAGATATATCTATATATATATCCTTTAGGAGATATTAGTTTAGGGTTGGATGGTTACTGGTGTGTTCCATTCATTAGGCATATCCAATGTCTGCTCGCTCCGCACACAGCTCTGTGTCCCGCAGCCTCGGCTCCTCTCCTCTCCGCAGGGAGCTGCGGCTAAATGGTGCGGAAGGCTCGCCTAACCAGCCGTGAGAATACCGCTTGGAGCGGATGCCGAGGCTCAGACTGCGGCAGAAGGTCGCGTGCGACTTTTTAATTAATTCACCCCCAAAAAAACTGATAAGTCAAGGGGGTGCCATCTCAGCTGCTGGTGCCCTGATCCTAGGAGGGAGGGGAGACCAGGACACCCCCCCCCCCTCCCTATAAACCACTCTACCTGCTGCAGCTCCCCTCTACAATCCTATTAGGACGCCTGTGACCTGGGAGCCGTCCTGCAGCGGCAGTGCAAGGGTTAAGGATGTGGGAAGCGAGATGGCTTTAATTCCAATCTAAACATGTAATCCACGCATGACTTATCAACCGGCTGCCCAGCACAGCAATGACAGCTCCCTGGCACCGGCCATTGTGACTTTATTGTAGCCAGTGACACGTTCTGTACACACACAGGCGCGATCCCCGGGCGATGCCATGGACTAGGCAGGCATCTAGTGTATCTCGTGCTGTAATTACACTGAAATAAATACTCTTTATATTAACTAGATCACTCAGCAACATGGGAGAACCTGAGCTGCGCTAAACGCTAGCTGTACATACCAGGCGTTCAACTGGCAGAAATGTTTGGGAAATCCTCATATCCTAAGGGCTCGGTGTCCCAACGTTGTATGGCATTAACATATACAGATATGACACAATTGACTATTTGAAGATAATAGTGGGTCCCTGGGTTACAGTAAAAAGACTAACATTTTATCAAATTACAACAATTACCGCAATTTTGTAGCGCTGCTACTTTACTGAATGCATTTAAATTATTCAGGGCATTGCAATTATAAAAAAAAATCACCAAACTGAAATATGTCAAAGTAAACTCTTTATTTTTTAAATTGCAATATGCAATAGGTGAATGAGTTGAATCCGTTCCAGTTTGCAAATTCTCTATCCAGAAGGTGATTTATTAGCACTGTGCGAAGTCCGGGGTTGATTTGCTAAAACGGGAGAGTGCAAAATCTGGCGCAGCTCTGCATGGAAACCAATCAGCTTCCACGTTTTATTGCCAAACTTAATTGAACAAGCTGAATTTAGAAGCCACCATGCACAGCTGCACCAGATTTTCCACTCTCCAGTTTTAGTAAATCAACCCCTGGGTGTCAGTGTGGGGAATATTTACTAAGAAAACTGGGGAGTGCAAAATCTGATGCAGCTGCTGGTAGCCAATCAGCTTCTAACTCCAGCTTGTTCAATTAAACTTTGGTAATAAAACCTAGAAGTTGATTGGTTACTTTTCGCAGTTGCACCAGATTTTGTGTACACCAGGTTTAGTAAATCTCCCCCTGTGTGTTAGTGTGTGTCAGTGTATGTCTGTTTTTTAGTCTTTTATTGGATGTGAGCTGCCAGAAATGTCTTTGTGTTTTGTATTCAGGGGTTGGGGGGTGACAGAAGGTGACACTGGTGGCTGACAGGCTGCTGGCCAGTGTCAAAGACCTGCAAAAGCTTTTGCCATCATACTACAATAATTGCACTTAAATGAAGAAATCCGATTGGGTTTAGACGAGGCCAAAGAAAAAGAAAAAAAAAAAAAAAAAAGAGAGACAGCAGGGGGGAAATACATATTACTGTGATTTAATTGGCACTGCAGAACGAAATTGAGCCATGCATGCCCCATCTCAGCGTAACAAAGTGGAAACAGTGCAACACAAATCCAGTTTAGCTGAACACATTTCCAGTTTAGCTGAACACATTTCCAGTTTAGCTGAACACATTTCCAGTTTAGCTGTCTACATGACTCTGTGCAGTGCTGGGCAATGAAAAACAATGGGTTTAGCTGTTTTGTGTGATAGAGATGTGTTTTATCTTCCACTGTCCCCCACTTTGCATCAATCAAAGTACCCCCCAGCAGTTTTTAAAGGGATGCATTGCAAATGGTGACTCTAGCTGGTGCCCCTTTCCCTTTAGCCCATTAGAATTAAATTTGGTCAATATATTAGAAATTGTGATATTATAAATCTAGATCCAGAAAATCTAGACTCGACTGGCAGCACATTTATTCCCATCTTCCATCCTTCTGTGTTGCTATAAGCAATGCCTCCAGTTTTCTTTGGACCAGTGAACCCCAATAAGATATCCCCTTTGCCCCCTGTTGCAATATGCAATCACTCACCTATATTAAGTTTTTTTTTGCAATTCCATCGACTTGGGGTTTTTACCTTGGGCAGTCCTTGGCTCCATCAAGCACAATGCAGTTAAGCTGTACCCCCAAGGTCTAGATGAAGAGGATCAGAGGGGTTCTGTGCCCCCCGCAAGCTAATCTGACCCAGCCAGGGAAGAAGAAAGAGCAGCAACAAGTCCTCAGCATTCAGAGGGAAGGCAGGAAAGTTTTTGAGAGAAGGGACAGGCAGGATCTGTGTCCCTGGTTCTCCCTCCCTCCCCTGCACACAGATCCTTTCTAGCTGCATTTCCTCCTGCCTGGACGAGGAGTTAACCTCTGAGCTGCTGCACTGAATGCTAAGGAACTGACATCAGAGCAAACTACAGTCCATGATCAAAGGTCTTGGATGCATGCAGTCTGCTGAGGAACTACAAGTCCCACTACTCCCAAGTGCACAGCAGCTGCAGAGTGTCAGAGCCCCTTTTCTAGCAAGCAGATTCTGAATGCCTTGTGATATCCCAGGTCAGCCTAATCGATGGCTCATTCAGAAAGGCAAGGCAGGAGAAAATAACTGGCACTTTTTTTGAGGGGGGGAGTAGGGGAGGAGAGGCTTAGGGCAGTTTGATTGACATGTCCGCATAGCAAAGCTTTCTATAGCCTTTTCCTGCAAAATGTGATTTAAATTACTACTGTCAAGGCTGCCTTTAACAACTCCTAGAGGTTGTAGCTGTGTTTGTTTATCATAGAAGAAGACATTTTAACTAGTTAATCATTAAAAACGGTGGCTTCGTGAGCTATGGGGCCTGAGCTGGCAGTGGAAGCCAACTGGGGAGCTTGGTCTCTGATTTCTGTCCTACACAATGGCTTATGCAATAAGGCAGCCCAAGGGGTAATGATGGTGGTGTAATAACCTATAGTAACTTATGAGAAGAATGAAAATCAGTGAGGGATACTTTCTGATTGGAGGCATGGATTACCTGCACCTCTGTGCAATGGAATAATAATAATAATAATAATAATAATAATAATAATAATAATACTATGAGTAGGACATTTTCCTGGTTATTCAATTACATTATTGACTAAGCAGCTTTAAAGAGTTCAACAGAATATAAATCAATGAGAGGTTCATTCTGATTGGAAGCTTGGATTACCTACACTTTACAGTGCCCTGAATTAAAACAATAAAAAGCATAAAAATAAAATAAAATACTCAAGATTATGATGATAATAATAATAATACAACGAGTAAGGGCCTTTCCTGGTTATTTAATGACATTATTTGACTAAGCAATTCTAAGGAGATTTA